>VMDR010029838.1:0-12584 GCA_007922815.1 Macrotus californicus
ATTCTGAACCTTTATTGAAATATATTAATATATGCAAACATTTAAATGTTTATAGTAAAAATATTTAGGTATTTCTTAACATTTGTAGGATTAGGAAATTATATTTTTGTAATCATCCTGATAGCTCTTCAAAATCTTAGACTTATTATATATGATCAAGCCAGACCTTTAAAATTCTGTCAGTACAGATATTTAGTTAACAGAAAATACTGTAAAGTTGCCACATGAGGCAATTACAAAAGCAGAGTATGAAAAAAATTGACAAAAATTCCTGCAAAAATAAGTCAACAGGATTAAGCTAATCTAGCAGCAGTTAAATAAATTTACACTTCATTTTGACTTCACAGTGTTTGTAAAAATCAACCCTCACATCTGCGCAGAGGAGCCCTTTCCTTCTCATCAGCGAACTTTGTGCGGTCTTTGATTGCAGTCTTGGATGATGTTTCCGGTTTGGTCCCCTTGTGTGCAGAGAGCGGAAGGACCAGTTTATCCACGCCGCGCCACTCTTCGTGGGCTAGAGCGTTCTGCATCAGTCAGGCAGCCCCGGTGACTCTTCTGGTGATGCTTGTATATGTTGGTTCTTACCCTGCCGGTGAGGTAGTGACTAAATTGAATACCTCTTAAGAGTTACTAAATTGTCTTTTAGGCTTTAAGTATGTGATTCAGTAAATGTATTTGAGGGAATGAAAGGTTGTTTGTGGTTTCTGTCTTCAAATTTGGGCAAATTATATTTAGAATCTTAATAAACTTCCACTGCGATGTCAGTGGTTTTTATCAGTGGGTTGTAGTGCTGTTTGGTAAACAAGTGTTCCAGGTGAGATGCTGAAAGCTCTGTCATCTGTCCTTTCCTTAGTATCAGGCACAGGAGCTGAACAGTTGGCAGTTAAAATGACCTACACATCCCCCAGGTCATTTCCTCCAGGTGGAATCGTTGAGGCCTCCATTTAAGTAATGTGTTAAGTGACAGTATGCAGTGATAGAAATTTGTTAAATCTCTCGTCAGTGAAAGTTAACAGAGTAATAAATATACGATTAGCTGTCAGTCCTCTGGTAGGGACGAGCCAATGACCATTCAGCACAAAGCAGATTCTCAGGAATTTGCCCTGTAAACATTAAGTGAGCAGCTACAGTGTACTAGGCTTGGTGGGGTTACAGATAGGGCTTCTTTCCCCAACTCACCTGGCGAGTTAGGGTTAGACCCTCTGTCACTGCTTTCTGTGTGTGTCTAAAGCCTGCTCGGGCTCTTAACTTAGGAATCTGGTAAGGAAGCTAGATTAGCTAAAGCTGCAGATCGAGTTGCAGTTAGATAAGCGATGGTGTGTTCTGCGTTTGTTCGTGTGCATTTTTCACAGGGCATGGTCTCTGATTTTGTTCTCCAGTTCCTTGTCGCATCTCCAAGTAGGTGTAGAAGGAGGAGTACCCAGTGTACCTGGGATTTCAAAGCATGCAGAAACACTGCTTGCTTTATTTTTATTGTTAGAAACACTACTGTTTTTTCACTTCAAATATGTAATTTCAAATTTTCCATTTTTTGTGACTCTAAAATTATGGCGAGTTAGAAACCAAATGAATGATACGTGAGTGGCTTCTCAGACTTGATGTTCCTTTTGAGAGCAGACAGTTTGCTCCGGTTGCACTGGAATCAGAAACGCTCTGTTTTACCGTGGTTTACTCTGACTTTCAAATGTCCCTGCAGAGCTTGACTGACCGCAGGGAAGCGGCCTGCAGTCGAGTGCTTGCCGTGGATAACTGGCGGTTGTCTGTATTTATTTGCTCATTTTCTCCATCTGTAATATTGTAGCATTTTCTAGACAGTATTCGTCCAGGATTCTAATTCCAGCTTTTCCCCTAGAATTACTTATTCCTAAGTACTTGAAACAACTGTTCACTCGATTTCTTAAAACGTTAACTTCCTTTTATAAAATAAGGATACCAAACTTGTATACCTTACAAATAGTGAAGGGTCTAAGGATCATCATTTTGTCACTGCTAAAGATCTGTAGAAATGTAAGCTGTTAGTGTTGGAATATCACTAAGTATTACTTTATTTTTATTGTTAATAACAGTATTGCATTTGTACTAAATTCCCCATTAAGAATTTATAAATGATGCTCTTTATTTAATATCTGACCTAATAGGTACAGTTAGAATGATGCAGCTCACACAGCCCCGGGTCACAGATGACCCTCAGATCTCGTTTTCTGAGACTGTTTGGGTAGAGTCTTGTGTAGCAGAACATGAAAAAGAGAAACAACACCTACTAGCCCACACCCCACCTGCACCCTGAACAGATAGCTCCCCATTTAACTCTGATGATTATGACAGGGTTTTGGGGTTTTTTTGATACACAGCTGATGTTTCTTTTGATCTATTGACTTTACTGAAAGTGATCTGCTCAATCAAATTACCTTGTGAAATCACATATGATCACTTTATTTAATACTTTTCCTGTGGGTTTGGCATTTTACTGTTTCCTTTTCATTTTCTAACAAAGTGGTCAATCAAAATTTTAAAATTTTGCCCTGGCTGGTGTAGCTAAGTGGATTGAGTGCGGTCCTGTGAACCAAAGGGTCCCTGATAAAATCCCCAATCAAGGCACCTGCCTGGGTTTCAGGCAGGTTCCCAGCAGAGGGCGCTCAAGAGGCAACCGCACATTTTTTTCTCTTTTTCTCCCTCTCTTTCCTTCTCTCTAAAAATAAATAAATAAAATCTTTTAAAAAATTTTAAAAATTTATCTTGACCCTGCCTCAGGGGAAAATTGAAGGAAAGAATATCTGCTTACTCTGGAACTGAAAACGTTCTCCATGACCGCAAGGAAAGGGAAGAGGATGTGCAGATGGAGAACATATGCCCTACTTTTTGGGCAAAACTGCAGGGGAGGAAAATACCCTTTTTCTCTATTCAAGTTCTTCGGCCGGGGCCCGTAAATCAGACTGACAAAAGACAGATTTACAAGAGAAAAACAAACAGATGTGCCTGCTTTATCACTTTTCTTGAGTTCCATTGGTAACATAGTGCCCCTGGAAATAACTTACTGCCGACTTTGGCAGAAATACAGGTTGATGTGTTGCCAGGGCCACAGCTGGGATGGCAGGACTAATTTGGGAGGTCAGACTGCCACTCGCCCACCTTTTGACCAGTGTTGCTTTCCTGGCATTTCCTGTCACTGGAAGGAGTGGGATGGAGGAGCCAAGACGGGGAAGTGCGTTCTTCACTCAGTTCCATGTAAATTCTTAAAGATATCCCTTTGAGTTGTGGATATGGACACACAGAAAGTATTTTCTAAAAAATTTCTTCCAGTAAGTGCCCCTTCTCTGCAATATGGCAAGAGTTTCCGAGTCTGAAAAGTGGAGAGGACTGTTTGAGTGACGAATGCGCAGACAGTCGGAAAGCATAGTGAGGTCCAGATTTCAGGCATGTACGTACACACAGGTGGGCAGCAAAAAATCCTGATTTAGCTCCCTGTCCTTTTGAGAGAGTAGCTTTCCGTTGCTTGAACAGAACAGCTGACCAAAAAGCTCTTTTGGTGTTTGCTGATGAACATACAGAAATCTCGTATCTATTTAAATTCAGCTCATACCTACAAGTCTACACAAAGTGATTGATTATAGTTAAAGTTTATAACTTACAAAACAAACAGAGGTTGTTTGTAAAAGATGTTTGCTGGAACTTCTGGACGGTCTTGTTTCCACCGGTGAAATTTAAGGTTGGTTTGAAAGTTTTGTGTGCTTTTTTAGAAAATTTTCTTTTAGTTGAAATACCTTTTGTTTTCCTGGTTGTAGATTTCTACAGGCAGGTAGGTAGTTGTGAAGACATAAGCTACTGATTATTGAAAATTCCCGCAGTCTTTTTTTTTTTAAATAGAAATTGATAAGCAGATTCTGAAATTTATGTGGAAATGCAAGGACATAGAATAGCCAAAACAGTATTGAAAAAGGACAGATCAGGAGGACTTACATGATCAGAACTTGAGACTTAACTCTAAAGACTTTGTAACGAAGACAGCATGGCACTGGCAAAAAGAGATAGGTAGATTGGTGGTCTAATACGGTGTCCAAAAGAGATCCACACATTTATGGTCAAAGTTGATGAGGGTTCCAAAGCGATTTAGTAAGGAAGGGAAAGTGTCTTCAACAAATGGTGCTGGAAAGAGTGTTTATTCACATGGGGATGAAGGGTACCAGAATAAGCCATCCCAAAATTTGCCACTTTGGCATAGGGATTATTCTGAGCTAAAGGCTCAAGAATAAATTTCCCCTTTAAATAGCGGAAATACACATTTATAAAGAGGTGTTTGCCTCCTCAATTATCTGGCCACCTGTTTGAGTCTTCTTTGTAAGATGTCTGTGTGTGCTTCCACATGTATACATAAATTGTGGGGGTTTTTCCTTGTTAGTCTATCTTTTAGGAGTTTGATTCATGGGCCCCAGCAAGTGAACCTAGGAAGGTAGAGGGGAAAAGATCTTGCTTCCCCTACAGGAAATAAAAAAGAACCTGAGCTCCAACTTCATACCACACACAAATTAGCTTGAGATGAAACTGGACCTAGACTTAGAAGCGAAAACATTACAGCTTCCAGAGGACAATAAAGGAGAGTGTCTCTGAGACCTGTCTTAGAGAGGACACAAAGAGCAGTGCCATGAAAGAGTCAATAAATTGGGAGTAGCCAAAAATAAAGACATCTGCTCATCTTATCAGAAGATAATATCAGGAACATAAACAGGCCACAAACTGTGAAAATATGTAACATCTAAGCAGACATACCTCACTTTATTGAGCTTCACAGGTGTTGTGCTTATTACAACTGAAGGCAAGACCCTCCGTCAACGAAAAGATTATGAGTCACTTTATTGCAGTGGGTCTATAACCCGACCAGCATCATCTCCAAGGTATGTCTGTATCTAACTGAGGGCTGGTATCCAGAAAATACGAAGAATTCTTACAGTGGAATGGTTAAAATGAGACAATTCAATTCTTCAAATGGGCAGAAGGTTTGAAGAGGCAGTTTACAAGTTAGGCATATCACTAGTCAAGAAAGAAGTGTGACAAAGTGCCCAGGGAGGACGTGGAGCTCTCTTGCATTGCTGGTGGGGGTGTACAGCCACTCTGGAGAAACAGGTGGCAGCAGTTCCACTCCTAGGTACTTCTTTAAGAAGTGTCCACAAAAGTCATCTGTACAATGTTCATGGCAAAAAAGAAACCTCATGGACAGACAGCAGTATAGTGATGACCGGAGGGAGAGGGGGTGGGGAGAGGTAGGAGGGGAAAGGGACATAAATCGTGACAGAAGGAAACCGGATTGGGGGGACAAACACATAGTACGACTACGGATGATGTGTTGCAGAAATATACCCCCTGAAGCCTATGTAATTTCATTAACTACTGTCACCCCAATAAGTTTAAATAAAAAATGTTCATGGCAGCTGGACTGATAATAGCATAATAGCCCAAACTGGAAAAGCCCAGGTGTCCATCAGGAGGAGGCTAGGGAAACTGATACATTCATACACTGAAGTACTACCCAGCAATGGACGAACAAACAGATACATGTAATGGCATGTCATAAATCTCAAAAACATAAAAAGACGTGAAAGAACTCAGACACAAAACACTTTATGATGTGTGATTCCATTTACATAAAGTTGTAGAATCACATACTACAGTGACAAAACTCAGCTCAGGAGTAGCTCTGGGCACGGAGAGAGGGGAAGAACGCTGCCTGAGAAGAGGAACCGGGGAGCTCCGTGTTGATGGAAATGTTCTCTCTCTCAGTAGGGGTGTGGGTGATGGGTTACGTAGGTACAATGATTTGTCAAAACCAATCATGTAATAGACTTGTGATCTATGCCTTTCACTATATATAAATTATAACATTAAATTTAAAAACTTCACCCAAAAAATGACACTGTATTTTCCCATCTCTTACTCTGATTATCTTTCCTACTTTAAGTGTTGGACAGCTTAGTCCCTCTATATGGAGCCTCTCAATAAATGTTAGTTCTTTTTTTTCTTCCTATTCCACCCATCTCGAAGTGCTTTCTGTCCATTAGCTTGATATGCGTGTGGAGTCCGGCATTCCAGGTAGTAGCAGTAGGTAGTAGTTTATTCATTCATCATGCCTTTGCTGACTACTTGCTTTGTATAGTGAAAATACAGAGGAAGGGGTTAATTATGTTAACAGGCGTTTCAGAAGTAGAATGGGTAGGATGTGTGAATTCCAGGAGAACTCAGATAAGGTCGGTGGGGAAGAGGCTCAACTGATTTACTTCTAGCGTAATATTTGGAATCGAACCAGGAAATGGACACATTGATTATTTTTCTTAGGAAGGGATTAGCCTTATCTTTACAATATTAACATAAACTAGCTGTTTCTGCCTATGAAATTTGTTTCTTATAAGCTTTGCACCTTAAAAAACTATTTGTATCATAAAAGACCCAAATGATATCTGTGACTTGAATGTACACCTGCCCATGAATGCCGAAGTTTTTTTAGAAAAGACCACTCTGTGCTCTTTGACCCTAGCCAGCATGGCTGACCACACTGGTGCACTGTTGGCTCACGGTGTCTCTTCTTTCTGTCCCTCCAATCAGTTTGACAAAGGCTACGCGTACAACATCCGCCACAGCTACGGAAAGGAAGGCAAGAGGACAGACTACACGCCTTTCAGCTGCATGAAGATTATTCTAAACAACCCTCCAGGCCAAGGGGATTATCATGGTAAGTGCTCCCACTTGATGTGTTTGTGAAGCACAGGCAGCCATGAGCTCTGCCGCAAACACTGGAACAGGGTGATGGCGCTTTGCCTTACTGACAGGAACTAGTTTCCAGATGAGGTCAGTTATCAGTGTCAAGCCAGAGCCCCATTGCTCTTCTGCCAGTCTGTCTTATTGCCGAGCTGGTTCAGGCAAGAGAAGGTCATCCAGCCTGCAGCGGTCTGTGCGGGACCAGGCTCTGCAGTTCTCAGTTCCCTGCCCCCACACCCTCACTGGCTATTCTGTCTTTCTTGGGGTCTGCCAGTGTCTTCAGAGACTAACACAAGGTCTTCAAAGCTTTTTGGAACTGAATACCTCATATGTTAGAATAGTAGTAGATTGATTAGTTTTCAGAAGACTGCAAGGAAGTGTGTTTTATTCTCATTACTGTCATCTGATTAACAACCACAGGTTAAGTCAGGAATGTCACAAGGCATGTTGGTATCAAGCATCTATCAATTTGCCTGAATTGTAGGTTTTAAAAAAAATTTATATATATATATATATATCCATGTTAAACTGTTTTCTGAGTTCAGCAGCTTTTTCTCTAAAATAGTTTCCTGGGCATACCTTGAAAATTTCTTCATTTGTTTGGTACATCAGAAAATGGTTTAATTATCCATATTCATAAATTTTCTAGACTGCCAAAGTTTACTGCAGTGTGTGTCAAAATTTTTTTGTTTTAGCATCTTAAATGAAACTTTTTAAAAAGATCACACACATTTGTTAAAGATCATATAATCACAAACAGAATTTTAAGAAAGATGCTATATTTGCATAGAGCATTTTAAAAATGCTTGTACATTCATGAAAAGGTAGCCCATGTTGGTGGTATAAACAGTGAGTGATTCTTACCACTTGTCTGCCACTCAACGTACCTTTTAGAAATGCATATTCTCAGGCCCCGCCCTCAGATAGACACACTCAGATGTATTTACGAGTTCCCTGGATCATCTTTATGTTTTCGGAACTTTGAAAACTGTTGGCCAGACACTTGTAGTTGAGAAAACCTCTAGCGTTTCTCAGCAGCCACAACAGGCAAGTAACTTAGATTCCCTCTGGCTAACACTCCTCCCAGGGATTCTCCTGTCAGTTTCTGGTCGTGGCACTTGTCACTTATTTTGTTGGCTTTTATTACCTTAAATGCAGGATTTTATAATGATCATTCCTGAAAAGTTGTATCTTGTTTATTCCAGTCTATGCTGTTTGTTTTGCTTGGTTTTTAATTTGAACCGTCAGTTAAGAAATATTATACTTAGCAAATACTCAGTGATTTCATATTATTTGTAGACACATTTATCTATCTTTTGGTTAAAATTAAAACTTCATTTTTCAGAGCAGTTTTAGGCTTACAGCAGAACTGAGCAGAATGTAGAGTTCCCAGATGCCTCCACGTCACACCCGAACAGCCGTCCCCGCTGTCAGAGTGCTTTGTACATGTGAGCGGAGGTAGCTGTTTGATAGATTTCAGTGATACCCAGTTGACTGTGGCCCACTGATGTTTAAAGTAATTATTGATGTAATTGGATTAACCTCTCTAGTATTTGTTAGTGTTTTCTCTTTGTTGCCCTTATTCTTTGTTTCTGTTTTCGTCCTCCGTACTTTCCTGCCCTTTGTGGTTTTTATAGAGCATTTTATATTATTACCTCTTTCTCCTTTCCTAGCATATCTATTACACTTTCTCTGTGTTACATTTTTTTAATGGCTTTACTTTTCTAAGAGTTTTCACTACACATTTCTATTAATCCAAGTCTCCTTTCAAATCACACTATACCATATCATGGGTAGTGCAAGTACATTTTAATACTGAAACATTTCTAATTCCCTAATATCATTCTGTCGCTCATTTCATTTATACATAAACACACACATAGGTACGTAAGTAATGTAATGGAATACATTGTTCCTGTTATTTCAAACAAACTTCATCTGTTAGGTCAATTAAGAATAAGAAAAATAAAAATGTTTAGTTTATTTTTCCTATCATTCTTTGATGTTCTTTTCTTTATATAATTTTTTCTTTATATAAGAAAAAGTGATGTAGTGGGCCTATTCCATTCTCTTTCTTCTTGAAGAACTAACTTTAATATTTCTTGCAGTGCAGGTCTATTGGCAACAAACTGCCTCAATTTTTGTTTCTCTGAGAAAGTTCATTTCTCTTCTTTTGATTGATAAGTTAGCAGGGTACAGAAATCTAGGTTTGTGGGTACAGGGTACAGAAAGCTAGGTTTTACTCTCAATGCTTTAAATATTTCCCTCCCCTCTCTTTTCGTTTGCATGCCTTCCAAGAATGTTAGATGTTCTCTCTGCTGCTCTATACCTAAGCTGTTTATTTTCCCTGGCTTCTTTCAACACTTTTTTCTTCATTTTTGATTTTCTAAAGTATGAATATCATTACACCTAGATGTATTTTTTGGCATTTATTCTTCTTGGTATTTTCTGAGAGTCCTTGATCCTTGGTTTGTGGTCTGACATTCATCTGAGGGAGATTCTCTGTTACTATTGCTGTTCTTCCTCTCTCCTACTGGTTTGGCCTTAGTTGCACGTTACGCCTTTCATAGTTACCCCACGGTTCTTGGATATCCTGTTTCTTGTTTGCTTGTTTGTTTAGTCTTTTTTCTCTTTTTCAGTTTTGGAAGTTTCTACTGACATATCCTCAAATTCAGAGAGTCTTTACTTAGCTGTGTCTACTAATAAGCACATCAAAGGCATTCTTCATTTCCATGAGTGGTTTTGATCTCTTTGTGATTCTTCTTGGAATAGTCCCTCTACGCTCGTATTACACATCTGTTGTCGCAGGTTGTCTACATTTCCCATTAGAGCCCTCTGCATCCGACTCTAGTTCTGATGCTTGGTCAGTCTCTTTGATCTCCATCTCTTGCCTTTTCATATGACTTGTAACTGTCTGTTGAAAGGTAGACACGACATATTGGGTGACAAGCACCCCAGTAAATAGGCCTTGAATGGAATGGGGGAGTGCTCCGTAGTCCTGTGATTCGATCTCAGCCTTGTAGTGAGCCTGTGGCCTGGAGCTGCGAACTTCACTAGTGGTTCTCAGTCATCTTTGCCCCAGGAGGTGGGACAGGATGGCTGGAGGCGGGCATTTCCTGTCCCCAGGTAAGTTAGGCTCTGTTAGAACTGCAGCTTTTTATGTCTCCTGAGGGCAGGCCTTGTGAAGAGGAAGATGGCGTGTCCAACCCACAGCCTGCAGGCTGCATGCGGCCCAAGATGTCTATGAATCTGGCCTAACCAACATCATACATTTACTTAAAACCTTTTTTTGCTCATCAGTTTTCATTAGTGTTTGTATATTTAATGTGTGGCCCAGGACAACTCTTTTTCTTCCAGTGTGGCCCAGAGACACTAACAGGTTGGACACTCTATTTCAAAATGGTTATTTGTCCCCTTCTCCTTCCAGAAGGTTATGGGGACTTCTCTCTTACTCACTGTGAGGATCTGGAAAAACTTCTGGAGGCTAAACTTAGAAAACTCTGGGGGCCCCCATGAATGGGTCTCCTTGGAGTTTTTAACTCTTAGTATTGCCCAGTGATTTGTCCAGGTTAAGTTTTCCTAAATGCCGGCACTGGTTCCTGCAGAGACTTCTGCTCTGGTGGTTGTGATTCTCTGTATCTGCCGCTCCCTCCGGCTGTGGGGGCAGCGATTTGCCTTGCGCGTCACTTCTCAGGTGAGCTGCTGATTTTTCAGTTCAGCTCTCAGTTGGATTAAGTGGCAACTTCTAAGCTCCTTACATGCTGGACTGGAAACCAGGAGTCTCCATCCTTTCATTTTTGTGTTACTTTTGTAACACTAACTAGTCCCCTAGGTTGACATTATTCCATTAAGCAGCACTGCCTAGAAGAGTTGTGTCACCAGTTATGAACCTGTGTTGGTATGACTATATCCCTGGTGACGTTTACCCGTCTCTTCCACAAAGCTCTGTCAAACACCCAGCTGTAGTCAGTGTTGTTCATGAATTCACTTTTCCAGTTATGCTGTTAGTTCTTCCCTTTCCAATTTTAAAGATCATTCTTTTTGATGTGGAAGATGGAAACAAAGTCCTGAGTTCTGTTTTCTTTCTGTTATCTGTTAAAATAGCACCAACTTCTCTAAGTAGTAACCTGGTTCTTCTGCTTTCTCCTTATAGTGCACATGGCTCTACAAGGCTTTTGTGTGATCGTTAGTACTTTGGCAATTTTTAGTTTGTTCTTGGTTTTGCTCTTTCCGACCTTTCATACAGGTATAGCTATTACTTCGAATGTAATTTGGGTAATTCAATTAATCTTTTTGTGACCTTTAATAATTCTGGGCTGAACCAAGAACTCCACGTGCAGCCTCCTATCTTTCTCATTGTGATTCTTCATGGTTTCATTCTCAGATAGTTTTGAGCATAATAATGATAGCTAAGACATGTTGAGTGCATAGTATGTGCCAGGAGCTTGTAAGAGCTTTATATTGCATTCTCACAAGGGCTCAGTGTTTCCCTCACTTGACAGAAAGTGAAGCTGAGTCAACATGGACATACAAAATTTGCCTGAGCCTCGTAGCTTGTAACTGTTAAACTGAGAGTCATACTCAGGCATTATAGATCCAAACTGTCTGTCTGTCTATCTATCTATCTATCTATCTATCTATCTATTTTGATTTGATCTTTATTATATTTTTTCCATTTCCATTTTCAGTCCCCGTATGCCCCCCACTCCGCAGCAGTCACCACACTGTCATCCATGCCTATCAGTCCTTTTTCGTTTTTGGACAATCCCTCCACCCGCTCACCCCCTCAACCTCCCCCCCCCCACCCACAAGTCATCCTTGCTCTCCATCTATGAATCTGTCCCCATTTTTCCTGTGAGTTCAGTTTGCTCATGAGATTCCACATATGAGTGAAATCATACGGTATTTGTCTTTCTCTGACTGGTTTATTTCACTTAGCATAATGTTCTCCAGGTCCATCCATACTGTCTCAAAGGGTAAAATTTTCTTCTTTTTTATGGTCAAGTAGTATTTCATTGTGCACATGTCCCATAATTGTTTTATCCACTCATCTCCTGATGGATACTTGGGCTTCTTCCATATCATAGCGATTGTAAATAGTGCTGCAATACACATAGGGGTGTATATGTTCTTTCAACTTAGTGTTTTCGGTTCCTTTGGATATATTCCTAGAAGTGGGATTGCTGGGTCAAAAGGCAGATCCATTCATAATTTTTTGAGGTATCTGCATACTGCTTTCCACAGTGGCTGCACCGTCTGCATGCCCACCAACAGTGCAGAAAGGTTCCCCTTTTCTCCACATCCTCCCCAGCACTTGTTTGTTGATTTATTGATGATAGCCATTCTGACAGGTGTGAGATGATTTCTCACCGTGGTTTTCATTTGCACGTCTTCGATGATCAGTGACATTGAGCATCCTTTCATATGTCTATGGGCCATCTGTATGTTCTTTTTGGAGAAGTGTCTGTTCAGGTCCTTTGTCCATTTTTTAATTGGGTTGTTTGTTTTTTTGGTATTGAGTTTTTTAAGTTCTTTATAAATTTTGGATATTAACCCCTTATCAGATGTATTGGTGAATATGATCTCCCATTCCATGGGGATTGTTTTTTTATTTTGTTGATGTTTTCCTTTGCTGTGCAAAAACCTTTTAGTTTGATATAGTCCCATTTGTTTATTTTTTCTTTTATTTCCCTTGCCTGGGGAGATGTATCCAAGAAAACATTGCTAGGAGCAATGTCCAAGATTTTGCTGCCTATGTTTCCTTCTAGGACTTTTATGATTTCAGGTCCAACATGTAAGTCTTTGGATTTATTTTTGTGTGTGGTTTAAACATGTGCTGC
>VMDR010029839.1:0-12591 GCA_007922815.1 Macrotus californicus
CTCTCCTTCGGAACTGAGGTTGACCTGCCTTCTACTGTGGTCAAACTTTGATATAAATAATTATCTATTTATCCCCCAAAGTAGTAATATCTTCCTCTGAAAAGTATACTACTATGTGGTACCTTGCTTTTTAAAGCTATATGTAGGTTTATTTTCAAGGAAAAAAAAAACCCTGATCATTTCTTCAAAAAATTTAAATAAATAAATTCTTTATTCTTTAATCAAAATGTACACATTAATTAACAATCACTAATACATAAATATTAATAAGTATCTATGTATCTAGGTACAGTGAAGCCTTATACAAAATCAGTTTGAACTGCGCAGGTCGGCTTATAGGTGAATTACAGTCAGTCCTCTCTAGCCCGGGCTTCTCATCTGTGACTCAACAGTGGATGCGGGGGGCTGACAGCATGCATTATTCCACAGCATTATTCCCTTATATTTTGGCAGGTGCACTCGTAAATCATCCATCATGAATTGGGAAAATACATTGAAAGAGTCTTCAAAAAATTCACTGAAGCCAAATGCAGCCTCTCACAACAATACCAGCTGGTACACTGCTGCAGATGGGTTCCTAGAACACTCACCTGGAGGGGGAAGCCTATATTACAAGGGGCCTGTCCTCCAGAAGATAATTCCATTTTTTGAGGTGGGAAATCCTCTCATATATCTAAGCAACATGGGTGTGTTACAGAGATGTCTAACCTTTTGGCATCTCTGGGCCACACTGGAAGAAGAAGAGTTTTCTGGGGCCACACATTAAATACATTGAGACAGGTAATCACAAAAAAACTCTCATAATGTTTTAAGTAAATTTACAATTTTGCATTGGGCCACATTGACATCCATCCTGGGCTGCATGCAGCTTACAGGCCATAGGTTGGACACCCCTGAATATATGATATATAATATATATGACATATGATATATAATGCATAGCATATAGCATGTAACACATAATGTATAATACATTATACATATACACATACATGTGTATATTATATATATATATTACATATATATCCAAATAATCTATCCACATATAGATGTGTGTGCATGAACACTTGTGTATGTATGTGTGTTGTATGTTTATGAAATCTGTTATTTAGGACAATAATGGTCCATGGTTCTTACTGACTACTCATATCAAGCATTTCTCACATAGAAGCAAGAGCTGCCTAATAAAGACTAAAAGAATAGAATTATACATAAAAGATATACAAAACTAGTAGATGTTTTAAATTCAGAAGAAAAAAAATTCTTGGGTTATATTATTTTAGTATATTGGTGACACACTATAATTTCTATGTGTGTATGAATTTCTAAAATATAGAAACTTTTAAATTAAGCACTATTTAGAAGATTTGTTTTCTAATTCTGAATTCTGTTATTCACAAAATAATGCAGTGAATTCGGTCAAATTTACTTATGGGATATCATTGAAATTAATTCTCTCTCCTCTTAGTAGTTGTCTGTATAGCTTTTTCACGTCAGGTGTTACATCTACAGATGTAAATAGAAATAAAAATCACAAGTAAAATTTAAGAACTAAAATGGAAAAAATGTTTAATATTCTCTTCTCTTCCTTTCCTCCTCCCCCACACACATTCATTTTTACTTCTCTATTGTTTTCAGCAGTACGAGTTAATAGCTCTTTTTATATCTTTCTGCTTTGAAGTTGTTTTCAGTTTTGTTTTATTTAATGGAGAACAGTTGGTTGTATAGAGTATCAAAAGCAATGTGAAATACTTGGGCAAAACCCCAAGTATTTAGAAGTTCAGCTCAACTTCTTCAGTGTCTCTACCATTGGTCTTGGCATCACAAATATTTTTAAGAGATATGAAAAGAATAATCTAAAATAAAAGTCTATAATTTCTAGGTATAAGTTTCTGAATTAAGTGATTTCCCCAATGGTTCTAAACTTGACAAAATAAGATGTACCTTTATAATTTCATCATTTAGAAAAATATGCTTTAATTCAAAGGCCTAAGGGACCTCCACAGATAAGAGATAACTGAACCAGATTTTCAGTACAGAATTACCAATGACTTTTCAGAATGGTGTTTCCTTTACTCTTGAGTTTTGAGTAATCACTTTTTTAGGGGAAGAGATGACTAAACCACCAAAACTAAAAAGAGAAAGAATATACATAAGAAGTAGTTCCTATATATACAAAACTTATTACAATTAGCCTTCATCTGGAGTGTTTGGAAGGATTTAAACACTTGGTCACGTCTGCAGCAGACAGAATGGAGGTTCCATTGAAAGCATGGCTTGAGGAATCAGTCTGTTCTATGGCTTTCTTCCCCTCAGATATTTGGAATGAAACCTTTCTGATATCTGCATTCTTCTGATGAGCAATTCAACCAATAAAGTACACCATCAAATTTCTCTTAGTACAGCACAGTACAAGGGGTAAATGATTTTTCACTTGTAAAGCTGATTGCCAGGTACCTCTAATCAAAGTCAGCCTTGATGTTTTGAGTCATACAGTTCTCTAGATCTTGCTATACTCATAGTTAGATATGTTCCTGGACTTCCCAGGTACAAAAATTAATAACTTTTTTCTTTTAATTTGATTTTATGATTTGTTACCTGACACCTATAAAATCCTAAATAATACACAGGTCTATTGCTGTTATATACCAGAGACTATTTGACATCATGATAACCCTTGAAAAGGTTAAATTGTTGCCACTCTAAAAATACTGATACTTTAAGAGTAAGAAAACTTAAAATAATATATTTCTTTCTCTGAATTTTCATTGTTTTTTATTGTTGTTCAACTACAGTTGTCCCTATTTTTCCCCTGTTGCTTTCCCCTGCCCCGCCCCTCCCGACCTCTGTCAGTCAGTCCCCACCGTGTTGTCTGTTACCATGGGTCCTTTATACATGCTCCTTGACAGACCGTTCTCCTTCTTTCCCTTGTTTTTCTCTCCCCCCTCCACTCTGATCACTGTCAGTTTGTTCCTTATTTCCCTGTCTCTGGTTCCATTTGCTATTTGTTTGTTTTGTTCATTAGATTCTGCTTATAGGTGAGATTATATGATATTTGTCTTTTGCCACCTGGCTTATTGTAGTTAGCATAACGCTCTCCGGTTCCACCTGTGCTATTGCCTGAAGGATAGGAGCTGCTTCCTTCTTTCTGCTGCATTGCACTCCACTGTGTAAATGTAATATATTTCTAATGATAGCACACGTTGGCACCAGAATTTGAAAGAAAGTTTCAGGAGGCAGGAGGGTTCTTCTTCTGTGTAAACTACTTAGACCAGGCATACTCATCTGGCTCTACTGACGTAAAAAGCCAACTACTCTTAGTAAATCTGTAGTTGTTCTCCTCTCCTCTCTTCCTTGTTTCCTTTCCTTCCTGCTCTCTCCTGTCTCCTCTTTCTCCTTTTCTCTTTCCATCTTTTTTTTTACTTTTTGTTCCTTTAAAGGGAAGTCAGGCACCTAAAACCAAGTACACTTGGTAGGGTTAGTCTGTAGAACATGGCCAATCTTGATGACAGAGTCTGTCTGATTACAATAGAACTCCTTGAAAGCATTTCTCAATACTCATTCGCATTCGTATTTCCCCAAACACTTAGCATTGCCCTCTGCATAGTAAGTGTTCAAAAATATTTTTCAGATAATTTGAAGATGTTTGTGTTATTTTATAGTGTAGATAATAAAAATGACTATTTTTGTTAATCAGGATTTATGCTTTTATGTGTATTTTGCATCTTCACTCAATTTATTTTTAATTCTACTATCTATTGTTGAGAATACACTTTGTGTCAGACCCTGTTTTCAGTGTTAAGGATTAAAAAAACAAAGCAAACAAAACAAAGAGCAGTTTGATCCTGAAAGTGCTTCCAACCTAGTAGGGTAGATGGATAGGTTAGTATACAATAGTTTATGGTGTGCTGTGTCCTGATCTTAATTTATAAGGGTGACCAAGTGATGACAAGAGGAGGCCAAACACTAGTAAAAGAAAAGTTTACTGTTACAGCTTCCCCAGAAGCAAGAGGCCTGGGTCCCTGCAGGAGGAACACCTGGCTTTGGTCAGGCAGCAGATGTTGGAGTGAGGGGAAAGCCTAGGCCAGAAGCTTTTATTGAGATTTCTGCCAAAAAGGCAAGACAGGGTAAACAGTTTAGGATTGGTTTGTCTGAATAATTTCCACAGGCTTTGAGCTATGGGGGTGCCTCCAGCTGTCTGGCACCAGGCCCTGGGAGGATTAAGCAGAGGAGTACTCCATCCTAAGTGTCCAGAGCAGACAGAGCAGATGTGGCTCTGGATTGGTTAGTTGCATATCAAAGGCATGCTCCATTGACTTTTTAAAAAATTGGCTTGCCCAGGAAGAGCAATCTCTCTGTTTTTTTAAAGCAGGAAAGGTTTTTTAAGAGGTCATGACAGCTTAACATAAAGAAACAAATTTAAAACGACCAATACTTATGGCAGAGATATGAAATAGACACTGCACACATTGGATAAGAAAGAAAGGAAATATCAGAAATGGCTTTCCATATAAGTGATTAAGCATATAGCAGCCAAATAAAACACCATGTGCAACAGTTCAGAAGCATGGATCACTATGGAATATTCGGAGTAAAAACATAATAATCTGTATCATACAGTTTCTATGGACAAGAGAAAAAATTGATCATTGAGGCCCGCACCGTCAATAGTAAACTGATGTGGACTCCGACCTGCAGAGTCTGTGTGTTGTGGCTGTGACGAACAAATTCACACAGACTGCAGAAGTCTTGTGGAGAAAAAGGGACAGCATGTTCACTCTCTGAGTGAGAGAGCACCCGACCCCTGCCTAGATAGGCTTTTATTGTTTTTCTGGGCATATTACATTGAGGGTGGTCCTCATTTACTATGCACAGATTTGCTTTAGGTGATTAACTTTTACAGATAACAAAGGAGAGGATGTTGCTAATTACTACAAGGAAAAGGATGTTTGAAAATGCAAGGGAAAAAGTGGTTGAACTGGTTACACTCCATCCTTGGGAGGTTTAGCACAAACTTTAGGAAGTTACTTTAAAGATATGCAGTAAGCATTTGCTGCCTCAATTCAGGGTGAGGGAGTTTTAGCAAAAAGCAAGTCTCAAAGTAGCCTAGGTACAATGCGGGCCTGGTTCCCCACGGGAAAGCTGATCTGTGGGCCCGGCTCCTGTGTGCTGACTCGCTCCTGCCTGCTTTCCGAATCAGGGGCTGGGCTACATTCACCACTGCCATGCGGATTAGTACCCTATACTATACTAGATGAAGAGAACATGGTATACTCTACAGTATGCTTCTCAGACTCTAGCAGGCACAATAATCACTCAGACAGCTTGCAAAGCACAGACGCTTGGAGTTTACCCCAGGAGATTCTGATGCAGCAGGTCTGGGGTGGGACCTGAGAGTTTACCTTTCTAACAAGATCCTCAGTAATGCTGACACTGCTGGTCTAGAAAGCACACTGTGACTAGCAAAGTGATTTTAGTAATATGCATACAAGAGCTGCAATATGAATTAAGCTAATGGAGGTAATGTTGAGTGAAAAAGGCCAGACACCAAAGAGCAAACCATGTTATTCCATGTATATAAAGTATAAGTAGGCAAAGTTAATCTACGACATGAAAAGTCAAGATAATAGTCACCCTTGGGGTGGGCATGTACTGGAACTGTACAGTATGAGGGTAGTTGCTAGACCGCTGGTGATGTTTTATATCTTTACCTGGGTGCTCGATCTGGGTGCTGGCTATGTGATTGTAGGCAGTTTAAAATATTAATAAAGTATTCATATGTTATTTTTCCACTTTCTTCTTTGTGTTTCATACTGCACAACAACAAAACTTAAAAAAAGAAACAATGATGGAGGAACAGGAAAATCCCAGAAACCAGTTACTGAGCATTTACCTTGATCTAGATGCCATTACAGATATTGTCGGCAATACAAAGATAAATCTGATATAGTTACTACCCTCAGATAAATCACAGTTTAATCAGAGAATAAGACATTTTAATAGAAAGATTATGATTTGTGGCAAAAATAGAATAAGGTGCTGCTGGGTTTCAAAGAAGAGAAATATAACTTCTCATGTAGAAGACAGCAAAGGCTTTAATGAGAAAATGGTGGTTGAAATAGGTCTTCGAATCATGTGTAGTTTTCACAATTGATTTGGCTTCATGTTTAAAACCACTTTTTTTCTCTCTCCAGGGCCTGACAACCGAGCCATCATGTTTCTATCAATTGACAGCTACACTGGCCTTTTATTAGACCCCAGGTTCAGCTGACTCAGTTGGTAGTTGCTCTCAATAAGAATTTCAAGTACCTTATACTGCAAATAGTTTAAGAGACTATTTCAATTATATTCTCCAAACATGGTAAAAATCTCCCTGTTTTACTTGACATGATAGTTAGAAATACTAAAGATGGACAAGTAAAACAAAAGCTCATTTCACTAATGCAGGCAGTGGTGTGAGGTATAGTTTTTCACCCTAAGTGGAAGAGTAGGAATATTCATTCCCTATTCTATTTCACCATATATGATCAATTATATTGTTAAATATAGCCCATCTGAAGTTCTACATTATCCTAAATGATGGGAGAAAAAACGCTACATAATAAATTGTCAAAGCAGAGATGACACAAATACGATTATAAACACACTCACTTTAGGCCATTTCCATGAATAACCTTAAGAACAAAATTAGCATTGCACATTTAAATTTAAGTTCAAGGAAATTTACAGTTGTACGTTAAAAAGCTCCGTCCTGTCTCATACACTTCTCAACAGCAGGTAGGAATGTTAGTGGCTGTGTTATTCTGTATCCCATCAGTAAATTACGAGAGTTCCACTTCTTCAGCATCTGTGCCAGGAGTTGTTACCGTCAGTATTCTTTATGTTAGCCATTCTAAAAGGTATGTAACATTGTCTTATCGTGGTTTAGTTCACATTTTCCTAATGACCAGTGATGCTAAGCATCTTCTCATGTGCCTATTTGTTATCCACACATCTTCTTGAAGTATTTACTCAATTTCTTGTCAATTTTAATTGTTTTTTGTTATTGACTTAAAACAGGTCTTTATATATTCTGGTTTAAGTAATTTGTCAGAAATGTGCTTTGCAGGTGTTTTTCCAGTCTGTGATTTTTTTCTAGTGTCTTAAAAGTATCTTCCACAGAGCAAAGTTTTTAATTTGGATGAAGCTCAATGTATCAATTAACTTTACTTTATGAATTGTGCTTTTAGTGTGTTTACCTAACCCAAGCTCACAAAGATTTTTTTTGTGTGGCTAAGATTTCTTTTTTATAAGTTTTAGCTTCAAGATTTACATTTAGCACCAAGATACTTTTTGATTAAATTTTTGAGTAATATGAAGTATGCATAGAAATTTATTTTTTGCATAGGCATATCTAATTATTCCATCACAATTGTTGAAATAATATCTTCTCTTCACTGAATTTTTGGGAACCTTAAACAAAAGTCAATTGGCTATATGTATGTGTCTAATTCTGGAGTTTCTACTCTATCCTATTGCTTTATGTGTCTGTCACTTAGTCTGTATCACATGTAACATCACTTTTAGGTGTTATTAATTTTATTGCCACCATCATCAACATGAAATCAGTGGTTGTGTTTCAATGGGAAACGTGATTACCCATTGAGTGAGTCAAGTTGTATCTACACTGGAACTTCAGTTCTTCTTTTGCAAGGTTGTTTTAACTATTCCACTTCTTTTGCTTTATCTTATAATTTATGGTCTATTCCAAATTGTCTGTTCATCTGAAATTTATTGTCTTTTTTTGCCAAAAATCCTGTTATGATTTTAGTGACATTTTATTAAATCTGTATATGAGTTTGAGAAATATTAAATTGTGAACACTACTGAGTCTTTAAATACATATGTGTGTTTATATGTAAACACTAGGGGTCTCGAAGATGGTGGCGAGGTAGGTGGTAGCTGAGCCCGCTTGCTCCTGCACCCAACTGGGACACTAAGCCAATATCCCAAGGAACAGAATGAACAGCCAACAGAATTCCAGCTGATATGAAGTTTGGAAGCCAAAGGTGGCAGAGTATGTTTAAAAATGGACAGTAGGAAGACTCTGTTGGCCGATGGGAAGGTCCCCAGGCCCTGCCCTGGACACTGCAGCTGCCACCAGCAGCTTTGGAGGAGAGCCTGGGCAGTGACTTTGCAGCTTCATCCCCTCCCAAAGCAGGGAGTTCACACACTTGCTCCAGGAGAGACCTGGATGATTAAACTCACTGGGGGGATAAAGATGCAGTAAGAGATACACAGCTGGCAGCGTGTCCCACTTGGGACTGTGGTTGCTGGCTGGGACAGTATCAGAGAAACTGGGGAACTGGGTGACAAGTGGAGATGGGAGAAGAAAAGGGCCTCAACTGGCCGTGACCCAGATAGTCTCTGGACTGGTCAGAGTTGGTCTGTATGGAAAGCTGGGCACTGGATAGGAATGGCCTGCTGCAAACAAGGGGAGCTCACTCAAAAAAAAAGGCTCTCAGTTGCTGCGCAAGGACCTCTCACACTAAGCCACCAGGCCAGCAAAGGCCAGGGCATGATTTGCTCCCACAAAGAGCACCTCACAGATTGATCAAAGTGAGGCACCAGGGGCTCAGAGAGGTAGCAGTGCCCAAAGAGGCTTTATTCCATGGGGAACTTCACTGCCCTGAAGGGACTTTGAGGGCCAAGAAAGAGGGAGAACAAGGGGTGCGATTTGCTCCTACTCAGTGCACCTCGGAGACTAATCAAAGGGTTGAGCAAGGAGGTGGATTAGAGGCTCCAGCCTGATGCACATGCACAGTGGACAGTGTGGGGGCCCGCACAATGCTCTGAGGGCATGGGCCTGAAACCGGGCACACGTGAATGTTGTAGCCTAGACCAAGCCCCCATCCTCGAGGATACACAGGAAAAGGAAAAAAACAAACAAACAAGGGAGTCCAGCCTCCCCCTCCCCCCACCTACCTGCAATATCCAGGAAGAACAGCAAAACCTGCTTGGCAGGTTTAAAATCAGCAGAAGGCTTTTTCCCCTCCCCCAAGTGTAAGACAGAAAGACCTGGAGCTGTGAGAAGACCAAAGACAGGTCCAGAAAGAAGTCAGAAGGTGAACACCAACAGCTGAGACAAATTTCACTTTGCTGTCCTACAGAACTTGCATTTTATTTTTTTTGTTATTTTTAAATTTATTTTTACTTCTCTTCTTTCCATTTAGCTTTTTTTTGCTTTGTTTGTTTGATTTCATTGTTCTATTGTTTTTCTTTACTCTCCCCTTTATATTGCATTTTAAGTTTTTTCTTTCACTTCACTCTTTTTCCAATAACACACTACTCTTGAGCTTTTACTTTATATTCTTTTTATTCAGATTATATATTTCTAATCATATTATTATTATTGAAAATCCCACACAGCACCCTACCCTGCTCTCAATCCATTTCACCATCTTCCTGAGCTTTGTTACTGTTGTGGATAACTCTACAATCTCACACACTACATGCCAAGTTTCTATCCCTCACTCTCACTATATCTCACCATCTAACCTCGCATAAGCACTCTGCTTTCTAAAGTCAGCTCACGTTCTTTTTCTGTTCTAATCAGAGTCTTATCTCTTTTTCACCTTTCATAAAAAATGGCTAGTTGGGTGAAATATCACAGTTATTGCTGTACTTCTCCAAAGGACCTCCTATCCATTCTCTAGTTGTTAGTACTTCAAATCTCATAGAACACTCTCCCGCTGTCCTACTCCATTTCACCTTCACCCTACCCCTGATCACACACACGACAAGGTGGGAGTTGGTAGTACCAGTAAATCCACTGGAGGGGAGAACCCACAAACAAAGGAGCTACCAACAGGTAAAGTCCAAGTACAACAAGAGAGGCCACACAAACAGAAGAAAGGGCAACCCTATAGCATCCAGACAAGGAGATCAAAGAGACCATATCAGTGAGTGCCACAAAATTCCTACCACAGAAGTTCCCCCTATGAAGACAGCTGGCAAAGCAGAGCATCAGGAATCACAGAAACAAACAGAAAGAGTCACCTAAAATGGTGAGACAAAGAAAACCCACAACTGAAAGGAATGGAAGACTGACCAGTAAAACAGCTAAATGAAATGGGTGCAAGCAAACTGTCAGATAAAGAATTCAAAAGAATGGTGATAATGATGCTCAAGGAACTCACCAGACAACTACAAGGAACTGAGTGGGAAACACAACAGTATGAAAAAGGAAATAGAAACTATTAACAAGAACCAGGAAGAAATGAATAATGCAATTTCTGAAATAAAAAAACACTAGAAGGAATTCCAAGCAGGCTGGATGCAGCAGAGCACCGAATCAGTGAGTTGAACGACAAGGTAGAAAGAAACCCCCAGGTAGAGCAGCTGCATGAAAAAAGACTAAAAAAAATGAAGATAGCTTAAGGGAACTGCAAGACAATATGAAACACAACAACATTCAAATCATAGGAATTCCAGAAGGAGAAGAAACGGAACAAGGGATAGAAACTCTGTTTGAAAAAATAATGACAGAAAACTTCCCAAACCTGGAAAGAGGAAAACCATGCAAGTTCAAGAAGCATAGAAAGTCCCAATCAAGATGAACCCAAAGAGGCCCACTCCAAGACACATCATAATTAAAATGCCAAGTTTTAAAGACAAAGAGAGAATCTTAAAAGCAACAAGAGAGAAACAAGAAGTAACATACAAGGGCACTATGATAAGGCTACCAGCTGATTTCTCAACAGAAACACTACAAGCCAGAAGGCAATGTCAAGAGATATTTCAAGTAATGAAAAACAAGGCCTGCAACCAAGACTACTCTACCCAGAGACACTCTCAATTAAAATGGAAGGCCAAATAAAGAGTTTCCCAGACAAAAGAAGGCTGAAAGAATACACTTCCACCAAACCAGCACTGCAAGATATGCAAAAGGGACTACTTAAGAAGGGGAAGAAAAAAAGAGAGAGGAGCACAGGAACCAAGGGGGAAAATGAATAGGTACCTATTAATTATAACCTTAAATGTTAATGGATTAAATACTCCAATCAAAAGACATAGAGTAGCTGAATGGATGAGAAAATATGACTCACACATATGCTGCCTACAAGAGACCCACCTCAGAACAAAAGATCTACACAGACTGAAAGTAAAGAGTTGGAAAAAATATTCAAAGCAAATAGGCAGGCAGGAAAAAAAAGCTGGTGTAGCAATACTCATATCAGACAAAATAGACTTCAAATCAAAGGCCATAAAATGAGGCACAGAAGGACACTTTGTAATGCTTAGAGGAAGAATTTATCAAGAAGATATAAACATTATAAACATATATGCATCCAACGTAGGAGCACCCAAATAAAAAGGGAAATCTCGGAAGACTTCAAGAAAGACATAGACAGCAACACATTTATACTAGGGGATTTTAACACCTGACTTTCAAAAATGGCCAGATCTTCCAAACAAAATATCAACAAGAATATTGAGGCATTGAAAAAAATGCCCTAGATCAAATGGACTTAATTGATTATATATATATATATATATATATATATATATATATATATATATATATATATATAACCTTTCATCCCAAAGCAAAATACACATTCTTTTCAAATGCACATGGGACATTTTCAAAGATAGGCCCCATGATAGGACGCAAAACAAGCCTCAATAAATTCAAGAAAATTGAAATCATATCAAACATTTTCTTGGACCATAGGGGCCTGAAACTAGAAACCAATCTCAAGGAAAAAAACTCAAAAACATTTAAATTCATGGAGATTGAACAGCATGCTATTAAACAATGAATTGGTTAATAACGAGATCAAGGAAGAAATCTAAAAGTTTCTGGAAACAAATGAAAATGAACACACAACAATCCAAAATTTATGGGACATAGCAGAAGCAGTCCTGAGAGGGAAATTCATAGCAATATAGGCCTACCTAAATAAGATAGAAACATTTCAAATAAACAACCTAACCCAACACCTACAAGAACTGCAAGAACAACAACAAACAAAGCCTAGAATGATTAGAAGGAAGGAAATAAACAAGATCAAAGCAGACTGAAATGACAGAGACTATATGTAAAATATATATACACACACACACACACACACACACACACACACATTATTTGGTTTATTCATCAGTATTTGATAGTTGTAAACAAATTAATCAATGAAACTTGCACATGATTATTTAATTTATTCCTAAATATTTGTATATGTATGCTATTTTAATTGGTACTATTTTGAATATATTTTTAATTACAGTAGATGCACAATTTTATATTACTTTCAAGTGTGCAACCTAGTGATTAGATATTTATGTAACATATGAATTGATTATCTTGACAATCTAATATCACCTGACACCATACATAGTTATATAATGGACTATATTTCCTATGGTGTACTTTGGATCCCCATGATTATTTTATAAATACCAATTTTACCTCTTAATATCTTCCCCTTTTTCACCTATCCCCTCAAGCCCCCTTCCTTCTGGCAACCATTAAAATATTCTCTGTATGGATTTGTTTCTATTTTGTTTGTTCATTTATTTTGTTTTTACTTTCCTCATATAAGTAAA
>VMDR010029840.1:0-12588 GCA_007922815.1 Macrotus californicus
AGTGACACTGGGCACGTAGTCCGGCCTGTCATTGTGACTCCACAGAGTGATCAGGAGCCCAACTCTCCCTATCTCCCATATCTCCACTCCACCATCCTGAGGATGAGGCCCTCATCCACACGGACCAATATGGCCACCCAAGCTCCATCAACACATCTTCATCCAACACACCAAGGAGAGCAGGGGATTGGAGAAGGAGAGAAAGGCTTGAGCCTTCTTTTTCAAGAAGACATCTACACCTTGCTATGAGGAATGTGAGATTTGTTCTTTGTTCCAGAAAGCAATGTGTAAAAATAAAATTTGGCATCCTGTTGCCAGTAACTAATGAAGAAATGGATATTGAGGTAGATATTACCTCCAATCCATTCCCCCAACCGAAGCTAAAAGGACATTTTCAACCTTCCAATAAAATTACCCTTTTAATGAAGACTTTTGTGGTCAAAACCAGCCCCCATACTTAGCAATGCCTCCCATTAAGAGGAGGAGGGTGTTTCTCTGTGGCCTGAATCTGGGTTGATCTGTGCTTCACTTTGACCAACAGACAGTGAGGGACACGATGTCCCGCAGTTCAGGGTCTAGGCCCTCGGGGGTTTTGCAGCTTCTGCCCAGACCCTCTTCACTCCACAGCCATCAAATGAGCAAGCCTGGACCAGCATGTCACGTGATGAGACAGTCCCCAGCCATTCCTGTCAAGGCCATCATAAACCAGCCAACCCACATGACCTACCAGCTGACCACAGACCCACAAACAAGCACGGCCAAGCTGACCTGACCCAGACTCTTCATGAGAAATCTCCTTGTACTTAAATAGCATTTTCCATCTTTTCCAAACAACATGCTCTTTCGACAAAACATACCCACAGGTCCAGATTTATCCCAGAAGCCACCAGTGTGAGACTTCCATTCAGTAAGTTTGGCCTGGGAGGGCAGTTCTCCTTGGACTGGCTGCCTTCCTAACCCCAACTGGGCAGGGTCAGGTCTGAGCAGACAACTCGGAACAGAGGTAGGTGAAGTGTCCTCCTTGGGAACCCCTCGCAAACTTCACCCTGCCCCCACCACACTGAGAACAGATGTAATGGATAGGCAGAAAAAAGAAAGCAGCACGAGACGGGAGGAACTTTGGAAATCTGGAGAATGATTTTTTCTAAAAGGATGACAGGTAATCATGAGGAGGATTTAAACCAATGCCCTGAGGATTTCCACCAGAAAGCAAAAACTGCCAGTGCCCACCACCAGCAATTCCAGCATCTTTCTAAACAAATCCAATGGTGTTCCCAGTGCCCTGCTCACACCTTCAAAGGCTTCCCATTGCTCTCAGCATAAAGTCCAAAAGCAAGTGCCTTAACTTGACCTTAATGCCTTCCAGGATCCAGGCACTCATCTAGCCCCTCCCACACATGCCCCAGGTCCATGTGCAGTCCCCACAAAAGTACTTTTTTTCTCTTGTTTCTGGGGCTTTTTACAAATTCTTTCTCTACCTGGAATAACTGCCTCCTTTCCTTATTTTCCTACCCAACTCTCCATAGGACTCAACTCAGGTGTCTCCTCTACCAGAAAGCCCTCCCTGATCACACCTCAGGCTGCGTGTAGGGGTCCATTCTCTGCACTCGGACTGCACTTGCTTCATTCCAGCCTTATCAAGTCACTGGGGATTGTACTTGTCCTTGACAGTTTTCTCTTCCTCTGGAGCACAATATCCTCAGGGACTAGCGCAGTGCAGGTACTCGGTAAATGTGTGCTGAAGGAAGGAGGGAGGGAGATCTGAAAATAGAATAGACCCCCATCCTACAAATGCTTTGGGGGTATGGGAACAGAGGCCTCAGTGGTGCTCAAAGTCCCTCCTCAAAGAGTCATAGTCAGCTCAAAGATGGCAGGGCTGCTACTCAGAGAGGGACAAAACCAATCAATGATCACACAGCAACATGGCAAAACCGCAGTGAAAATTCAAATCAGAGCTCAGTTGTGTTGTTGGCTCTTATTTACTTCCCCAGATGCTCTTCCTCCACTGTGGGGTCAGGAAAACATGCAGGTGACGAGAGGGTGGCAGCAGTGGGGAGGACAGGCACAGAAGGTGGTTTCCCTCCTGGGTCTTTGGCCCCATAAATTACTCATCGGGAAATCTGCTTGAGGTACTGACTTGGTCTTAGTTTTCAGTTCCCCTAATGCTGGCCAATTCTCTTCTGAAACCCTCTCAATTATTAATATTTCTGAAACAACACTTCGTTTTCTCTGCATCTAGCAATAAGCCAGACCCTCCTAACCAGTGATCCTTCCCTGAAAATCCCAGAGAGAGGCTTGGCATGTTGATGAGGCAAACAAGGAGGCCAGGGGTGTGCTGGGCAGCAGCAGCCAGACTAAGAACATCAAGCCCATGTAGAGGCAGTTCCTTAAAGGTTTCCCTGTTAGCAGGAACTCCCCAGACAAAAGCAACTACAATAAAAGCAAAAACAATTACCACCCAATGGTCTCTTATGTGCCAAGTGTGATGCCAAACACCTTACTATTACTTATTTAATTCTAAAAAAAAAAACAGGTCAGATTTCTCATTCCCATTTTACAGGTGAGGAAACTGCGGCTCGGAGAGGCCCGAACTCTGCCCAGGGTTCCACAGCTCCCTGATGTGAGGCCTTTGCTGTGGGGAACAAGGCTTGGGCCCAGGTGCCTATGCCTTAGTGGCCAGCATATTCTCCACTTTGACACAAGAGTACCACCTGGCATTTTAGTTGCATACGAGGAAGAACTTTATGGAAACTTCGATTGCTCCTCACAAAGAGCATTTGAAACAAGCCATTGCTGGAAGGGAGATAAAAATGAGATGAAATTTTGGAGATGGGGCAGCAGAACTGGGAGGTGGAGGGGACTCTGGATTCCCTGAAAGAGTGCTGTCCTTTATTAATAATACAACTGTCCCTGGTCTTGGTGGCATGTGGAAGATGGGACAGAAGACAATCTCCATAAGCAGCGACAAGGGTGCGCCTCCTTGAACACTCAGAGTCAAGGAGGGGCAAAGAGCATGGTAAAGGTGATGGGGTCTGGCAGACCTGGGGACCCAGGCTTCAGAGCCAGACCAGCCTGTAGGACGTCCCCAAGTGAACCACCTCTGAGCCAGTCCCTCATCTTTCTGTGCCTCACTCCGCACGTCTGTGAGATGGGCCGTGTGTGACACGGCTGAGATAATGACCGTTTATAAGGTTGGCACAGAGTGAAAGACAAAGAAATGCCAGCCTCCCCTTCCCCTCCTCTCAGCTGAGCGAGAGACTGACATTTTCAAAAAGCCTTGCTCTACCTGGAACGCCTTGCTTTTTGAAAGAAAAAAGGACAGAAACTAAACAGGAGAAATAACATTGCTTTCTCAAGGCTCTTTAGTTGCAACGGAAAAACAATTCACTAAAAAGGGCCGAAGCAAAAGGAGGTGACAGGGAAGAGGAGTAGCTTGCTTTGGACAGAAGGGTCTCTCTCAGGACACAGGGCACGGGGAGAGTCCCGCCGAGCCTCGCCCCGCGCAGACGACCGCCAGGGCCGGGACTGGTTCTCTCGGTGCTGCTCCTTCTCCAGAACTCCAGGGGCTCCTCTTCCTGTCCCCTTCGGTGTCTGCCTCCCTCTCCCCGTTTGCAGACTCGCTTTCCGCCTTCTCCGTGGGGGACAGGGACACGGCCTAGCTTCCCAGTAATTAAGTCTTTTCCAAGCGCTCAGCAGCCTGATCAGCAGTTCTTGGGTCTCAATTCCAAATTCTGGTTGGCCCAGCTTCCTGTCAGATACGCATCCTGGGCCAATCAGAATCTCTGAGAATCCTGCCCACCCCCCCAACCCCGCCCCAGGAGCAAGGCTGCGCAGCAGCGGGCACTCTCACAGCCGCCAGTGGGAGGGCGGAACGGCACTTTGGAAAACTGTTGGGCAGTGTATCTGCCAAATCTAAATACACTCCTACCCCTTGACCTGGCAATTCCACTCCTGGGTATATATCCAAGAAAAGTGATTGTTTATGTTCACCTGAAAAATACACAAAAATGTTCATAGCAACCCCAAAATGGAAAAACCCAAATATCCATCAACAATAAAATGGATAAACTTGGTATCTTCATACAACGGACCTCCACACAGCAGTGCGGACAGAACGGACTGCCACACACAACACAGATGAATCGCACAGGTATAGCACGGAGCGAAAGGACCATGCACAAAAGTGTATATTTATACGATTCTGTTTACTAAAAATTGTCAGTGGTGACAAAGACCACAACATGGGTTATCTTTGGGGAGTCCCTACTGGGAGAGGGCACAGGGAGATTTCTGGAATGTCATACGTTTTCTATGAATAGTTAAGATGTGTGCCCTTTACTACATGAAAGTACTTCCTCAAAAACAAAGTGACTCTGTGTGCCGTTCCGGCTCCTTGAAGGCTGTGGGCAGTGAGGCTCAGATGCTCCCTCACCTGCTCTCATCCCTCACCTGCACCAGCGGGCACTGACTATGGCAGGCTCCTTGCTTTCCAGCTCTCCCCACTGTTCCCTTGGCACAGCAACTTCTAATGTATTTTTTATAAAAGAGCTGGGTTTTCCTTTGATGCAAACACCCAAAGAATTAGATCCTCTTTTTCCCGCAGTTCCTGTTCAGTGGCTGACCTCCAGTGCATTGGGACAGATATCATCATCGAGGAGGCATAAAAACAACCTGGTCAGGAGCTTCCAGGGTCAGGGGCTGCCTCCCAAGGGCAGGCCTAGTTTGCTTTTGCAAGGGTCTCTCATGCCCCAAAACATAATTCGTTAACAAAGCTCGTTGGATCTACCTTCAAAGTATACCCAGGTCTCTACTTCTCACAACTTCCTGTCCCAGCCTGGGTGGAGCGGCCAGCCTCTGTCACCTGACTGGCTGCAGTGGCCTCCTCTGTTCTCCCTGCTCCCACGGCAGCCACACTGGTTTTACGGGCCTCCTCAGCTCAAAATTCTGCTTTGGCTCCCTCCTCACTCTACCTTTGTGAACTCATTTCTACGCCCTCCTGCCCTCTTACTGAGCTGTCACGTTGGCCTCACCAGGCACACGCCTGTGTCAGGGCCTTTGCACGTGCTGTTCCCCCACATCCTGGAACACTCTGCACATCCCCACCTCCTTCAGATCACTCAACCGTCACCTTCTCAAAGAAGAAGCTCCGCCTCGACCATCCCACCGAAATTATAGCTCCTCCCCAAATCCATCCCCCCAACCCCGATTCGTGATTTTTCCCCAATTCTTCATGAATTGATGTCTAACATTTATATCTTCCTCATCGGTGACCAGAATGCCATCTCATGCTTAGTAGGACAGTTCAGTATTTGATTACATGAATTAAGAAATGAAGAACAGGTGATGCTTGGCCTTTGTCTTAGCTCAGCTTCCAGAACAAAATATCACAGACTGTGTGGCTTAAACAACAGAAATGTATTTTCTCACAGCCCTGTAGGCTGGAAGTCTGAGATCAGGGTGGCAGTGTGACTGGGTTCTCATAAGAGCTCCTCCTGGCTTACAAAGGGCCACCTTCTCCCTGTGGCCCCTCGTGGTCTTTGCTTGGCGGGAGCACATGGAGATGGGGAAAGGGTAGGAAAGCTGAGTGCACACTGAGGAAAGGGTAGGGAGACCTGCCTTCCTCTTCTCATAGGGCCACCAATCCCACTGGATTAAGACTTCACCCTTATGATCCCACTTAACTTTCATTACCTCCCCCAAAGCCCTGTCTCCCAACACAGTCACACTGAAGTTAGAGCTTCGACAAACGAATTTTAGGGGGCCCTAAGTCAGTCACTGACAACCCTAATCTCTTTTCTCCTCATGTTAGCTCTCAGAGGTCAGTATTACCATCTTCATTCTATAGATGAAAAAAGCCGAGGCTCTGAAAGCCACAGGTCTGGGCCAAGGGCACACAGCTCAGAAGAGGCAGAGGCAGAATTCACACCAGGTTCAAAGCACCTGCTGCTCTGGTTTGTACCTCCTGCTCTGTGCTATTCTCAGGGACCATCCTTCTGCAGCTCAATTGTCACCTCCTCAAAGGGGTCTTCCCTGACCTACTTGCGTGTAACAGCCACCTCTGGCAGTTCCCTTCCTTGCACTCACTCCCGATTGGGCCTCCTGAAAGTACCTCCTGCCTACCTGCCCCGGTGCAGGCAAAATGATGGAAGCTCAGGAAGGGTGCTGCTTAGAGGGCAGGGAAGTCCCCGGGATGACCTCAGACACTTGGCAACGATATCCTTTCAAGGAACACTCACAAATGCATAGAAAATCAATTTGCCAAATGACCAATTTACAGGGTAGTTGATCACTATTATTCTACTTATAAAATTGCAGCAACTTTTGTCACAAAATAGTTTGGCAGCCTTTGAGGATTTTTCCAAGTCCTACTGGAGCTAGAGGGAGGGAACATCCTCACACCAGCCCCGCAGGCTTTGCCCTCAAAACAGCTGGGAATGTGTTCCTGAGGCTCCTCCCATATAGCCAAGGCAGCCACAGTCCAGCAGGCATCAGAAGGGAAGGGCCTCCAGGGCTGGGCCCAGCACAGACATGCTCCCGCCAGAGTGCTACTGCCACACCGGGCCGCATAGCTTTAAAGGCTGCATGAGCCAGGGCCAGGCCTAGGGTGAGGCAAGCGAAGCATTTGCCTCAAGTATAACATCTCAGGGGCTCAGAAAACTCAAAAATCAAGATAAACGTTTCAACACAATACTTCTAAAACTCAAAATTAATGCAAACACCCACAGTGAACAAACTAAAAACATTTTCAATGAACACAGGGCTGGAGCAAAAGGCAAAAGGAAAAGTCAATAATACTGATACTGTCTTTATTTAAAATGTTTGAATTTTGTTCATTCTGGATATTTTTTAGATGAACTTTAATTTTTTTAAACTATTGCATTGAAATATTATCTATTGACATATGTTTCCAGGAAGATGAAGGAGGTGTTCTTTCCCCATTCTTCCTACTTTTGCACCACTAAAGGGCCTGGCCATAATATACAAAACAGTCCTGAGACTCTGAAAGGTGGAGAGAAGGAGACAGAATGGTTAAGGACTTTGGGACCCAAGGCATGACACAACACTGAGTTTCCTGGGTTTTCTTTTTGCCTCCTATATCCCAGACTTGGAGCTGAAGAAGCCAGCCATCCAGAAATGTCATCAGGCACGAGCAAAAAGTACCAACAAAAGCTGGATGTTTTCTAGCCAAAGGAACAGAAAAAAGGCGACCTAACAGGGCAGAAGATTCATAGACAAGAACTGCCCTACACCATCAAATTCCACAGAAGAGCACCAGGCTCTGTCCCCCACCCATGCCAGCGAGGCCGAGTGCACAGCCTAGACTCCCACCCTCACCAGGCTGAAAGAAGGCACCTAACCTCCCCCAGAGTTGAATTAGAAACAGTATCCCCTTGGGTTGGTAGAGAGCTCCCCAAATTTCACATGGTGAGCCTGAATTTCCATCAGGTAATGAGGCACCTCTCACTGTCTCTGAGCCAGAAATTTTACCACTGCTCAGTAGTGAGGAAGACACCACGCCCATGAACTGACCTAACAACAGAAATTTATTTTCTCATAGTCCTGGAGGCTGGGAGGCCAAGGTCAAGGTGTCAGCAGGGTTGCTTTCTTCTGAAATCTCTCTCTTTGGCTTGTAGATGGCCGCCGTCTCCATGTTGTCACGTAGTCGTCCCTCTGTGCGTGCCTGGGTCCTAATCTCCTCTCGTAGGAACACCAGTTATATTGGATTAGGACCCCCCTGCAATGATCTCCTTTCAACTTACCTACCTCTGTAAAGACCATACCTCCAAATACAGTCATATTCTGAAGGGCCGAGGGTTAGGACTTCAACACGTGCATTTGGGAGAGGGTGCAACTCAGCACCTCACGTGGAGTATTGCATGGCGTTGGCGGGTTTGCTCATACTGGTGTCATGTGGGTTGTCCTCTGGCTTCAGTGTGGAAACTGATCGAAGGAAACTGATCGAAGGAAACTGATGAGAGGCAGGGAGGCTGGTTAGGAGCCTGTCACTGTCATCCAGATAAAGAATATGGAGGCCTGCACTGAGGCAGAAGAAGAGGTCAAGAGAAATTCACAAATCTGATGGTATCACAGTCAGGGTTCCCCTGAAAGCTGACCACAAGACAAGGGCTTGAATGCAGGTGGTTACTCAGGAGGTGATCTCAGGAAACACCATGAGGAAATAGGGAAAGTGAGACAGAAAAAAATGATGAGCCAATAAAAGGTATGCCAAGGAGCATGTTATCCCTGTGGGCACCTGGAGCCTGAGCCCGCTGGGGACCATCTGAAGAACCAAGTGGAACTGCCCACTGGAGACAGAATTTGCCCCTGGAGGACAGGGAATATGAGAAACTCCTGCCTCCCATAGGCTGGAGGAAGCCCCCAGGAGTATTGGCTCATCCACACATCTGGGTAGGATGTACACACAACTGTGTGACCTTTGGATGTTTTGGGGCAGAACTGTCTAGTAGAAGTGTGCTCTGTGTCTGTGCTGTCTCATATGGTAGCCACATGGGGCCACTCAGCACCTGAAGCGTGGCTGGTGCCACGACAGAACTGAATCTTTGATTTTATTTAATTTTAATGAACTTAGATTTATATTATCGTATGTGAGTGTGGTGACTATATCGCACAGCTCAGCTCTGGAGAGAGCAAAGCAAGAGCCCTCATGGTGCCCTTGGAATGTGGGGTGCTGCCAGGAGCAGGAGACTGTCCTCTGCCACTGTGCTGAATCCGACCACAAAGAGGGAGAATCAACAGGACTTGGTATTGAATTGGATATGGGGGGTAAGGTGACTCACAAGTAGGGTATGCTAGAGAGGCCAAGGTTATGCAGGCAATGTTTTCGGGGGCTAAGCTAGCCATTGCCATGGGCACACTTCGGGCCCTGTGACTGCTGTTAGGAGGGGTCAGAGGAGCAACAGATGGTCCCCTCACTGCTCTTCCAAGCAAGACTAAGCGACTCAGCTCCCTTGCAAATGGCAGAACAGTCGATTCTGAGAAGGCCATTTAAGGGAAGAAATATTAGTGCACTTTGGGTCTCCTGTTGCTATTTCATGGTTCTCTAAAAGTGAACATAATTAAAAGCAGCATTTCCTTCAGAAAAGCAAAACAATGTCCCCACCTAAAGAAAGTGATCTGGGCAGCTCCGCTTTGATAATAGACTTGGCATACTGTAGCAGTGCCTCCCTTCCGACACATTATAATTTTTTCTTGATAGTTAGACACACTCTGTTGTTATTCAGTCTGATTCCTCTGAAACTGTTGCCAATAGCCCAATTAAATAGTTAGCTAAATATATTAGGGCAGCATTGCTGTGCATCTGGCCCTAAGGAGGTTCACAGGAAATGTGTTTCCCAGACCACAGGGACTCCAGATGAGGAAATGCTGTGACCTGGCTCTGGGCCACGGCCACTGACCCCAGGCCAGGCATCCCTGAGAAAGAGCATCTTCATAAACCAAGATTCCAGAGCTAGAGCGAGGCTTTGGGGAGCTGCCTCAGTTTCCCCAAGGGTAACAATCAGTCTTAGGTCTGCTCCAGCTGCCATATCAAAATACCACTGCCTGGGTGGGTTATACACAGAAATGTATTTCCTTGCAATTCTGGAAGCTAGAGGTCCAAGATCAAGGTGTTGAAAATTTTGGTTCCTGGGGAGATCCCTCCTCCTGGCTTGCAGATGATTACCCTTTTGCTGCTCCCTCACATGGCCTTTCTTCTGTGGTACATGGAGAGACAGAGGAAGCCCTGTTGTCTCTTCCTTTTCTTATAAAACACCAATCTTGTTGGATTAGGGCCCCACCCTATGACCTCATTTAACCTTAGAGACTCTACCTCCAAATTTAGTCACACTGGGTTTTAGAGCCTCAAAATAATAACCTGGGGAGGGACACATTTGGTCCATAACGAGGTAGTTGAAGACAAATGATTCAAAGATGCCTTCAACTGTAATAAGCAAAAGAGCAGAAGGGATCTTGGTCACCTCTGCTTGGAAGGAGCCATCCTTACAGGACTGGCCCCGGGTCTGTATGGAAGTCAGAGGCATCATTTGTGATGGCGAAAAGTTGTTGACAGCCTAAGTGTCTATAGATACAGGAATAACTCAATTAGAATGATACATCCATAGTATGGAATATGATGGAGCAGACAAAAAGAGTGAGACAGATCTAGATGGATGACCACAGATGGAAGATGGCCAAAACAGAGTAAGTGAAACTAGAGTGTCATATTAATAAAATAATCGGTGCAGTAGGATCCCATTTGTTTTGGGAGCAAACAGAAGAAAACAATGCGTTTCTATAAAAATGTGTGTCCGTGTGTGAGTATGTGCATGAAAATACACAGAAAACAGTTCAAGAAAACACACTTAACTGATAATAGTTGTTGCATCTGAAGAGAAAGGGGGAAGAATGAAGTGAGGGGGATCTCAAATGGAACTTTAGTTTTTGCCATATTGTTCAAATTTTTTCAAGAATGTATCCATGGAAGAGAAGATGTTATAGCATATAAAACAAATCAACGAAGAACAGTTATTCATATTTTACTAAGAATTTATATGGATTGGTAAGAAAAAGACAAAATCCACTGGAAAAAAATGGGCAAAAGACATGAACAGGAGTTTCCCAGAAGAGGCAACTCAAACACCAACGAACATACAAAAGAAGTTCAACTTCATCTACAATCAGGAAAAAGCAAATGAAAACCACAATGAGATATCAATTCACACCAAAGAGACTGGTAAAAATTAAAGTAAAACACGAGCAAATGCTAGCAAGGAGGCGGAATAACAGGAATGCTCACATATGAGAATGGTACGGGTGCAAATGGGTGAAACAGGTTGGCTTTACCTCTCAAGTTTTCATTAAGAAAATCACACGGTCAAGCAGAGCAGCCACACTCTCAAGCACATACCTGGACAAACCACTGAACTAGTGAGCCAGGCGACATAAATATAAAAATGTACAGAGAAAAGATGGAGACTTCCGGCCAAGATATAGACGTAGGTAGACACACTGTGCCTCCTCACACAACCAAAAGAAGGACAACAACAAATTTAAAAACAAAAAATGACCAGAACTGACAGAAAATTGAACTGTATGGAAGTTGGACAACCAAGGAGTTAAAGAAGAAACATTCATCCAGACCAGTAGGAGGGGCAGAGACAGGCAGCTGGGTAGAGAGGACTCGAGGCAAGGTGGCGGCTGGCAGACCAGGCGGTCCCACACCCACGTTGGAGATAAACCACAAGGAACAACTGGGGAGCGAAACAGACCATGCGACCCCAGGTCCCAGCACAGGGAAATAAAGCCTGAAAGCCTCTGATTGAAAACACCTGTGGGGGTTGAGGCAGCGGCAGCAGGAAAAATGCCCAGCCTCACAGGAGAGTTTGTTGGAGAGACCCACAGGGTCCTAGAACATAAACAAGCCCACCCACTCGAGAATCAGCACCAGAAGGGCCCAATTTGATTGTGGGTAACAGGGGAAGTGACTGAAAACTGGCAGAGAGAGGAGTAAGCAGCATTGTTCCCTCTTGGACCCTCCCCCACAAACAGCATCACAATACAGCGATGTGGTTGCCCTGCCCTGGTGAACACCTAAGGCTCCGCCCCTTACTATGTAACATGCGTGCCAAGACAAAAAAAAATGACCCAAATGAAAGAACAGATCAAAGCTCCAGAAAAAATACAACTAAGTGACGAACAGATAGCCAACCCATCAGATGCACAGTTCAAAACACTGGTAATCAGGATGTTCACAGAATTGGTTGAGTAGGATCGCAAATTAGATGAACAAATGAAGGCTATGCTAAGTGAAATAAAGGAAAATGTACAGGGAACCAACAGTGATGGGAAGAAAAACGGGACTCAGACCAATGATGTGGACCAGAAGGAAGAAAGAAACATTCAACCAGAACACAATGAAGAAACAAGAATTCGAAAATATGAGGAGATGCTTAGGAACCTCCAGGACATCTTTAGACGTTCCACCATCTGAATCATAGGGGTGCCAGAAAGAGAAGAGGAAGACCAAGAAATTGAAAATTTATTTGAACAAATAACGAAGGAGAACTTCCCCAATCTGGCAATGGAAAGAGACGTCCAGGGAGTCCAGGAAGCTCAGAGAGTCCCAAAGAAGTTGGACCCAAGGAGGAACACACCAAGGCACATCATAATTACATTAGCCAAGATTAAAGATAAGGAGAGAATCTTAAAAGCAGCAAGAGAAAAGGAGACAGTTACCTACAAAGGAGTGCCCGTAAGACTGTCAGCTGACTTCTCAAAAGAAACCTTGCAGGCAAGAAGAGGCTGGCAAGAAGCATTCCAAGTCATGAAATGCAAGGACCTACATCCAAGATGACTCTATCCAGCAAAGCTATCATTTAGAATGGAAGGGAAGATAAAGTGCTTCCCAGATAAGGTCAAGTTCAAGGAGTTCATCATCACCAAGCCCTTATTCTATGAAATGTTAAAGGGACTTATCTAAGAAAAAGAAGATCAAAAATAGGAACAGTAAAATGACAACAAACTCACAGCTATTAACAACTGAACCTAAAACAGAAACAAAAACAAACTAAGCAAACAACTAGAACAGGA
>VMDR010029841.1:0-12586 GCA_007922815.1 Macrotus californicus
TCGGTGTCTGGAATCCAGACTCTAGACTCTAGACTGCGGGTAATGCCAGAGGACTCTGAGCTGTGTTTTTAGTGAACACTTTTCTCTGTATAACCAAGTCCAACTTAAATTGAGCCTAATTTCAGGCATTGGACTTGTGAACTCATGTTCATTTGAGAACAGCATCAAAATGTGCTTATACTTAAAAACAGATTCCAAAAAGTAATCATACCTCAGCCCGACTTGGCTCTGCTCAACAATTCCTTCCGTTTTGTGTTTTAGGAGGTTTTTTCTGGCTTAAGAAAGAAGGTCAGAGGAAGGAAGTTAGTCTTCAGGACCAGGGAAGTCAGTGACTAACCTGTGAAAGCAGCTGCTGCTGCAGGCCTGCACAGGCAAACACCTGTGACTTGGTGGGCCCGGGCCACGCAGAGGTCAGGGTTCAGCTCTCAGGAGACTTCTGGTTCCTGATGCTGTCCTAAACGCATTCCTTACTGTTGACCCTGAGCTTGGCTTGGTCAGAGTGACTTTTTGAAAGACCAGGTAATAATTTTGAGAAGCATCGTGTTTTCTGTTTCTCCTCTTTTTTTTTTTTCATTTATGGTTTGAAACTGCTTTGGAATGATCGAAGAACATGCTTCCACGCTATAGAGCGTACTTCTCAAATTGTGTTCCCAGGAGCTTTAGGGGCTCCATGAAGTTCCTTTACGTGTCGTGGGGGTGGGCTCTGATTAGGTGGGCTCTGAGTGCCTCTCCCCAAAAAGAAGTACTGTTTTTCATCTGGTTTACCTATTGGGCTTCTGTGCAAGATTTACTGGAGAGGGTTCTACACCTGAAATAAATTTAAACCATTGTCAGGAGACTGGAGAGGCATTGGCAACATGGTCAGAGGGGAAACGGGTTCATGAGACAGTGGGTGCTAGTCTCCAGCTGGGAGAAAAGGCCACTTCAAGGGCTCTGGGCGCTCTTGTGTCCTCAGGCCTGGTGCTGATGTTTCGTCTGCTCTAGAGTCCCCACCCACCGCATGCCGGCCTGGCTGCTGCTCCCGTGCACCTCTCGCTCTTTGCTTGCCCACCTAGTTCCTGATGCGCTGTGCGCCTGGCTTTTCACAAGTTTTTGCTCCCTACCCTCAACTCTGTCCTGAGACCCTGACCCACACTGTGCTCTGACTTTTGGTAACTATTTTCTTCACCCTATTTTGGCTTCTTCCTGGATATCTAATCCCTTGTTTGCCCTGACCTCAGGTAACTGTGTTCCAAAGTGTTCTGCCTTCCTGGATCCTGGCACCTCCTGGGGACCCTGCTCTTCAGTTGCCACAGCCCTCCCCAGCACTATCTATTTTTAAGCTGGGATCTGAGAACGGGGTTCATTGAGTCTGAATGAGGTTCAAGAATATGCTGGCATCGGAAAGTGGTGACCAGGATCCAGATGTGGTGATCCAGTGGATAGAGAGAAAGAATAATTCATGCTCATGGAGAAATTATCTTTTGCATAATGCTTTCACATAACTCCCCCATGTCAATCTCATTGTAGCCTGGTGAGGCTGGGATAGTCCTAGCTCTGTGTTAACTACATACAAGGGAAACTAAGACTCAGAGTAAATGATTTGCTAAAAGTAGTAGAGTGGAAACAGAACTTGAGTCTTTTGACTCTAAATTCTGGACTTGGACATAGGAGATCAGAAACAGGTTATTTACTCAGGCAATGGGGGGAAAGATCTTGCTCATGGGAACTAGGAGTAGCCTGGCTGGAGGCTGGATATGTTAGAAAGGGGAGGGAGCTGAGGGGCAGGGCAGCCACAGAGTCCCCACAGTCAAGCCTGGCCAGGCAGAGGAGTGAGGAGAGGGCTCAGTGACCCCAACCCCAGACAGGCTGTTGACATAGGATCGGGGTATAGGTCCTCTGGAATCAGGCCGATGTAGTTCCTGCTGACTATAGATTCAAGCAGCCCCTGCCCAGGACTTTGAAACATGCTAGCTACAGGTCTCATCTTATTGAGTGGCACCTGGGGTGACCTTGACTGGAAGCTTCTAAGCATTATCCCTGCCTGTAGCCCTGAAAACTTGCAGGGTAATTCCAGAGGACTCTGCTCATTGTTCTCTGGGGCGGGAAGGGGAACTGCAGTGACCATCGAGGGGAAGCAGCAGGAGGAACCTGGTCTCCACACCCTTCTGCCTTGGAAGAATTCCCCTGCGATACCTCTCATCGGGGGTTTGCCTTCCGTGTGGCTCTGCCTCACCTCCACCTCGATAAAGGGTGACTTTGGGGCAAGTTACTAAAGTCATGGACACTTTAGAGCTAGCTGACTGAGAAAGAGAATGAATTAGGCCCACCCTATTCATAGACCTTACAAGACACCTGTAGCAGCCAGCCCCTGGAGCATTGCCAGAGCACACCTGGTTGGCTGTGGCTTCCCCTGGTAGGTAGGGGCCAGTGGGCAGGAGGAATGGCCTGCTCAGTGCAGGCCTTGCAGGTACATTGTCTTTTAAGAATTCAAAACCAGTGATAAAATTGAATAAAGGTCAATCTACTTTTTATTATCACACTCGCTGGCAAATTTAAATAATCAGTGACAAAAATACATCTCCCTTCTGGGGTGAGCCCCTGTCTTCACTGCTGCTGGTTAGTTACCTTATGATCTTGCTGGAGCTGGGGCCAGGGGTTCAGGGCCTTGCCCTGCTCTCAGGACCTGCTCCCTGGCCCAACTAACAAGCCACTTCACCTCCCTGAACCTCAAGTTTTTTGATCTGTAAAATGGAACTACCTGGAAATATTAGTAGAATAAATACAAAATTAAATTATCAATATTAATAGAATAAATACAAAATTAAGTTATCAAAAGAAAAACTGGGTGTAAGTGTTGTAATGTCCACATTGCTATACAAAATCCGAAGGGTGTGAGATTTGGGTCATGCCTGGGTTAGTCTCCTTGTGGCAGTGAAGAATTTGGGGGCAATTGAACCAGGCTCTCCCATGAAGCTTTGGAGCTGGTGTTAGAGACACCAACACCATTTTTGGTGCTGAGGAACTGTGCTAGGTTTACTCCTTATCATCTGGTTCCAGGCCAGATAGCAGGGGACCCTCATGGGGTGCCATCCTGGGCCCTGCTGGGCTCTGGAACGAGGCCCATCTGCCTCATTCTCTATGGAGCATGTTCTGTCCTCCCAGGGTGCTAAGTGAGTGAGGAGCTGAGCCTTCCACCTGGCAAGAGGGTTGTGTTCCTCACATAATTGCAGGGCAACGTGCTGGCAGAAGCAGGCCAGGTGGTTTCTGTGACTTGCGGATTTACTGCCCTCCTACTTGACTTTTGCAAGCCAGCCTCAGGTGCAGAGTTCCACCCACCCACGCCTCCTGCCTTTGTACAGCACTGGATGGTAAAGTCCTTTCTCAGGCATTATCTCGTGATTTCCCCACCAATCCTGTGGGGTGGGTGTGCAGGCCAGGTTTTCTCATCCCCATCTGACAAGGGAGGGGACTGAGGCCCTGGAGGTTGAACAGACTGCCCAAGGTCATGGCCAGTTGGGGCTTTCATTAGAACACAAGTCTGTGGACACCAGCCCAGAGCTAGGAATTTGGAGAGTGAAGGGAAAGCCCTTATTTTTGTTCAGAGTTGTCTCAGGCTCTTTGGCGCTTTCCAAGAGGAAGCTGTTTTGAGGTTCCTTGTCCAAGCCCATGAAGTTTTGATGACAGGTCAGGACCAGGAATCATGTCTTCTAACTATTAGCCCTTTGCTGCAATCAACTGTGGGTTAGGTATCGACTGGTGCTGTGGGGGGAAATATGCATGTTTTACACACATGTATCACTGTTTCAGCATTCCCATCATTTTTGAATTAGTGTTGGCAATGATCTCCATTAAAAATTGGATGACTCCCCTCTGTTCCCTCTCTGGATAATGCCCTGGGTGGCTCTGTCCCAACCTTAGAGGGACCCTCACTGTCACCCCAGCCCCATTGCCTAGCTGGGCAACCTCTGCGCTGTGGGGCCTGCACTTCCGGCTTTGGAGCCTTTCTGATGAGCAGACCAGAGCCCATCACTGTCACTGTTTCACCTGCCCGTGAGTCTGCTCAGGTCTGGCCTTGGTGTGTCTGCTCTGGGTACAGCAACCAGGACGTGCCTGAGTGCAAACTTCCACTCCTGTTATCCCCCAAGGCTCAGGGAGATGTTCTTTCTCAATTTGCAAATAAATATCGGGGCAGTTAGATTGAGGACCCCTCAAGCAAAAACTATGCTGGTGGGAAAGACAGTACTCCTCTCCTGCTTCCCTTGCTCCCTCCCTCCCTGTCAGATCAAAGAACTCTTGGAGAGGGTAAGGAAAAGGACAAGGAGTACAATGAGTATCAGGTGTGGTGTCCTCTTCTGTGAAGTGGAGATAATCAGAGAACTGTTGTGAGTCGGTGTCTCTTGGCCCTGGCTGCACATCAGAGTCACGGGGCAGCTTTTAAGTACAGTTAAGTCCTCACTTAACGTCGCCAACAGATTCTGCAACTTTAAGCAAAACAATATGTAAAGAAACCAATTTTGGCCATAGGCTAATTGACATAACAAGAATTAAATTTCAATAGCATCTCATCGTTTTTTATAATCAAACGACATTGTTCAAGGATCTGCTGTATCTCGATTCCCAGGCTGCGGCCCAGACCCTGGAGAGCAGTATCTCTGGAGATGGGACCCACGCAGCAGTAGTTTTAAATGCCCCACACGATTCCCAGGTGCAGCCAGGGCTGAGGACCACTGCTCTAAGGATGAAAAGAATTGTCTAATTGCTCAGAACAGAGATTGTCCCCCCAGCTGGCTGTGCACTGGAGTCCTCAGGAGGGCTTTTCAAATTACACTGATTCCCTGGCCACACATTGCAGACCATTTAAATTAATGGTTCCTGTGTCTAATGCCTCTTACTCAGCCTTCACATGAGCCACAAACTAGTTGTCATAATAGCTACCATTTGTTAGTGCTGCCTATGGGCCAGCATTACAGATACTTCCAGTCTTCACAATTCCCATTTTACAGATGAGGAAACATACTCAGAACAGGTAGCCTCTTGCCAGTGACAGTAAGTTCTGAACCAGACATTGAAGCCTGTTCTCATGGCCTGGGCTCTGGTCCTAGTGGGGCTTGTTCTCCTCTCTTCCCAGTAACAGCCCAAGGAGAGAGGAAAACCAGCAAGTCACCTTGGCTCTCCTGAGGCTCCCAGGGCAGGTTGATAGGAGGGCCCTGGCCAGTGAGGAGAAGGTGGGTGAGTGCTGTGGCCTGAGCTTTGACTCCCAGTTGCTCACCCACTCTCAAAATACCTCCTTTGGCGGCAGGAAGATGCCTGCACATTAGGCCTGACCCCAGTCCCCTCGTATTGCCACAGCTGCTCTCACAGAAGGAGCGCTCAATCAGGAAAAGCAAACACTCATTCGCTTTTTGAGAGTTGGAGGAAATTTTTTAGGCATGCAATATAGAGAAATGCTTTTGTTTTCCTCCTAAGAATAGGGGAAGCTACGTCAAGGTCACCTGAAATATTTACTTCTGCCTTGTAAAAACCCTGTGCCTCCACCTCTATGCTGTGTAAGCTTCCATAAATTGCTTAAAGTCCTTAAGTTTTGGTTTCTCATCAGTCAGCTGGGAAGAGGGAGCTCGTCTGTCTTCAGGGCTGCTGATGCCAGGCCCCTGGAGGCACCAGAGAGGGAGGAGAGAGGCATGGCCATACTGATGCTGAGACTCACAGCCGCCAGGACTGGGAGCTTCGTCAAGTGTTTGCTGGCAGTCACTAGAGGACCCGATGTCCCCAAGGCCCCAGAGTGGTTCCAAGTCCCCAGCTGTGTTAGAGATCTTGCTGAATGTATTCTCTCTGGCTTCGAGAGGACTGGCTTCACTCCACCTGCGTCAGCCGGTGTGTGGACAGCCGAGAGCCAGTGTTGGGGCATGAATAGCTGAAACTTGAACGTTACTGGACAACATACCCGTAATGCAAATTTGGCTCCACCAAGCCTTTTCTGCTCAGCCCAGGCCCCAGGCCCTCTTCCTCTCCAGAGCTCCCTCTGTACCTGTATCTGGGCCTTTGGTCCCTGCCCTTGATTGCCCAGCACAGAGCCTGGCACAGAGCAAAAGCTCAGCCAGCACTGAGTAGAGGATGTGTGTTTGGTGGCATCTCTAAGGTGGTTGCCATAGCAGGTTGGCATATTTATTCCTTGCTTGCTCTGCTTGACTTTTTTTTTTTTCTCACTTAGGTTTATTTTGAAGGGTGCCTCACTGAGTATTATTCTAGTAATGCAATGGTTTAGATGCGAGGCTATTTTCTGTAGTTGAAGCAAGTCTCCTGAGCATTTCATTGTGTAGCTCTTACCCCAGAGACATTAAGAGAGTGCATCCTAAGTGTGGAGTGTGGTGGACCCTTTTTAAGCCATTAAGCTTAACCTAAGACTTTTTGAGTTCTGTCTCAAGCAGTGGTCATTGTGGGTAGCAAGAAAACATGGGGCAATGATGGAAAAAGGTGCAAGGGGAATGGGAAGACCCTCCAGGAAGGGTGGCATGGGGCAGTCTCCAGGGACTTAGAGCTGCCTCCACTGGTTGCCTGGACTGAGATGGTGAAGCAGAGGCTGCTACCCCTCCCTGGGGGGGTGGGAGCACTCAGGGACACTGGCTCAGAGCTGCCTGCTGCTCCAGCTTGGACACCACATTATGGTTGCTGTCTTGGTCACAGAGTGAAGGATTTCCAGGCCCAGCCCTGACTCTTGTATCTTAGAGGCTTTGTGGATGGTGGGCTCTGTGTCCGTCTCTGGGGCCTGGCTTTGCCATGAACTCTGTGATGACCTCAGGAGAATGCCTTGACTTGTGTGCCTCAGTTCCCATACACTTTACAACTCCATGGTCCCATCAGCCCTCTCACCGTGATGAACCCCCACTACAAGTATTGACAGTGTTAGGCTACCCCCAGCCCCACCAGGATCCCCAGCAACCCAATCTGCACTGCCTCTGGCCCTCTCTTCATATGACATGCATCATCTGCATGTTGTTCAGTCCCCCTATTGTCGAGTTGCTTGGCTCACGTCAGGTAATTGAGATTTTATTTGTTGGGAGGGGGTTGGGAGCAAAAGGGCAAACATGAGAATATAGAGGTGTTTGTGACCTCACAATTCCAAATGGACGAGTCTACCCTGGTGTCCAGATATGGGAGACTCCCCCGGACAATGGCTACCGTTAGTATTTTGATCATGCTGGTCTTTTTTTTGTTTTTCCTTTATAATCTTTTCATTGCCTAGTAGAAGCCTCTGGACACTGTGATTTCATCTGGTGAATACTAGACGGGTTCTAGCTGAGGCTTTGGAGTGACAAGGCCGTGTCACTTGGATCAGATCGATAACCTTTCAGGGGCCCAGTGTTCATGTCCGTACACTGGAAACGACAATGTAACATTCCTTCAGGATTCTTATGAACAGAAGGGAAGCTCAGTGCCTGCCCCACCTCAGCCACTGTTTGATGACCAGGTGGGGACACCGGCTGCTGGCAGGGTCTGTCCTGCTCAGGCAGAGTGACTCTGAATTAGTGTTGCCAGGGGGTTGACAGTTGAATCACTTCTCTGATGGTCACAGTGACACCCTAATTGTGTGAATCTGTGTCCCCACAGCGGCCAGTTTGCCATTGTGAAGAAGTGCCGGGAGAAGAGCACTGGGCTGGAGTATGCAGCCAAGTTCATCAAGAAGCGGCAGAGCCGGGCCAGCCGGCGGGGCGTGTGCCGGGAGGAGATCGAGCGGGAGGTGAGCATCCTGCGGCAGGTGCTGCATCCCAACATCATCACGCTGCACGACGTCTTCGAGAACCGCACCGACGTGGTGCTCATCCTGGAGCTGTGAGTGGGCTGTTGGGGCCCATGGTGGGCAGCAGGGGCAGCCGGGGCGGTGGAAGCTCCAGCCACAGGTCCCAGAGGGCAGCAGCAACCGGACCTAAGCTCAGCCCAGAGGAGATGAAGTCAGTGGTGGGTGGTTTCCCTCAGTTATACCCAGCCTCCTTTAAAACCTGGGCCAAAGCAGGGACCAAGCAGCAAGGACAGAGGGCAACAGTCTAGGTCTGGTTTTCACTGGGCCCTGGGGATCCAAGAGAAGTCATGGCCGATGCCTGGGCCATTTCCCAGCTGGCAAAGGAGTGCGAGGGTGGAGGGGGGATGGGAGAGAGGGGAGCAGGGGAGGCTGTCAGGCAGGGGTCTGTTCTATGGTCAAGGGAAGAGCAAACACCTTTTGGGCTTGGCGAAGCCCTTCTCAGCCCTTTTCTGGAAAAACCCACTGCATTTGTGCTGTGACGCCTTTATTATTACAATAACCATTATTTAGAGAGAATGTGCCACATGTTTCATGCTTGCCATCTGTTCATTCCTCACAGGGACTGTGACGAGGGACATGTCCTACTAATACAGAGAGGTTCCTTGGCATTCACTGTGCCAAGCAGAGCTCTTACCTCAGTCACTCTTCATAATAACCCTGTCACTCAGAGACTCTTCTTAGCCCTACTTTACCAACGAGAGTTCTGAGAGGCCAGGTCACTTACTGGGTCCATTAGCCAGGAAGTGGTGGGGCTGGTGTTACAGAACTGACCTTGGTCCAGACTCCCAACTGCTGCCAGCCAAAAGACAACTCTGTGATGATTTAATGAAAAGGAACATCATTGCGAGCTTATGAGCAAGGAACACGCCGGGATCACTCCCAGAACAGTGTGTTCCTCAAGCAATGCATCTGATCCATCTCTGTTGGGGGAAATCCCACATAAACATCAGGGTGAGCTTTGTCATTGCACGTACAAGTGGGGACATTCAGGGCACCAGCGGTTAGACAACATGGCTGTACCGACATTGCATGTTCAAAAATGGTGGAAAAGCTCCACCTCTGGTTGGAGATGTTAATATAATAATGAGAATATAATGAGAAAATTCATGAGGCGGTCACTAGAGGGTCTCAAGTGGTTTCAGCTGGCTTACCCCTTGGTCCTGAGAAACACCCTGGGCTTGTTCCTGAAAAACAGTTCCGGCAATGGTCAACGTAGGGGATTGTGGTTGTTATGGAAGGAATTTCAGCTGATTACGTCTTGGTCTTTCTGTGACACTTGGCAAATTACAACATACGCATCACACAAACCATATAAATTCTAGGTTGATCTAAGCGGGGTTGCAGGTAAACCAACACCAAGTTCTAAGCTCTAAACGGGGTGTTAATTTATGCTAGGCTACACATCTGGGTTAGCTTACCCAGGACTTGAGTCCACACTGCTTGTGCAGACAGCTGTGGGCATGAGGTAGGGCCCATCCTGATGGAATCCAGGCAGGTGACACCAAGTTCTCAGGGATTATCCCTCCTGGAGGCATCTCCACAGAATGGGAATGTGGGGTCTGGCAGACAGATGAGTGTGAGTTGTGCTGTGGCACAGGTCACAATAGCTGCGCCCAGTCAAGCAGTAAGATATTGTGTTGACGATGTCGTGAGCCTCGTAGGCACGGAGGCACCTCCCAGTCAGCAGAGGAGTGGTGGCATTAGTCTCGACAATCCCTGACTTCGTAATCTTGGGAAAAGTGACCTCATCTCCCTCTCATCTGTAAACCTGGCAGCCATCTTAACCTGCCTACAGGTGGGGTGGGCCACCTGACGTTTGAGGGCACTCTAATTTGATAACGATGCTCTGGTGTTGTCAGGATATAGATTTATGTGGCAGATGGGCATTTGCATGCTCTTGCACTGGATTCTTAAATCATCATCTCAGTGTTTAAATGCATAGTGTTGCTCATGTTCTCTCCATCTCTAAGCCCCAGTGTCCTCTGTATTTCTCCCACAACCCTCTCAGCCAGCTGGCCTAGTTGGTGTGTGCACCTGCCTGGCCCAGACAAGCCTGATGGGTTCCCACAGGGTGGCCAGCCATGTGGCCAGCCCAAGGTATGACATGCCCCAAGGCTAAGGGTCAGCAGTTGGCACACTGATTCCTAGCAGAGAATGACAGGCCCACCTTCACTGGGAAGGCCAGGCCACTTCTTTAAAAAATCTATCATCAAAAAAACTTTACAGCAACTGAAGAGAAATTACATTCATAATCCCACCACCTGAACACAGCTATTTATGGTTTGTGTGTTTCCTCTCATCTTTATTTGTATGCTATCACCGCACTTGTAGAGCTTCCTGCTCTACTTCCCCCCACTTAACAGGATTCCACAAGTGGCTTTTTCCCTTTTAACTGAGCGTATCGTTTCATTAAACCACATACCTGTCTCTCCCTCTTCTTGGTCATTTAGTTTTTATTTTCCAGCTTTTAATCAGTATAAATTTTACTGCTACAAAACAACTTTCTTCCCATAATTTTCCCCTCTTCTTTTGAACGAATCCTTTCGGATAAATCCTCAGGACTGGGATGAGCAGGCTGACATTTTTAGGGCTCCCGATACCATCCCTTTCACAGGCTGGTTAACCAGTACCACCTGTGACACAGTGGCGTTCCTGTCTGCCTGCAGGTTGGCTAGCCCGGGGTCACTTGTTTTAAAACAGGGTTCATTACTTATTGCCCTGTATAGTTATAAAATGACACTTTATTGTCATTTTATTTGGTGTTTCTGTAATTGCTGTGGAAATTGCCTGCTTCTCTTTGTTGGTAGAACCCCAAGGAGTCGGGGTCTGGGGTGATCTTGAGATATCCCCGTTTCTTCCCGCAGGGCTCATGGTCAACCAACAGTTATGTGCCCTCTTCTCATGAGCTGTCACCATTATTACAACAGTTGTCACACTGGTGCTACAGTTTGTTGAGTTCTGCCTGTTCCTAATTTCTCTGTCCCCTCCTTTGCTTTCCAGCTGTCTTGTCTTAACTGTTCTCAGGGTGCCTTTCTGCATGGAGTGCTAGGAATGGCTAAGACTGCCTAAACTGTGCATGACCAGGGAGTTAGAGGGAGGAACTCCTGGGAGAGAAGGGCTTTCTGTGGCCCTTGTGTTTGCACTTGGTGACTCCTGTTGGGCTGATCAGGAGCCTTTGGCCTCCTGGTCCTCACTACGCCCTGCTAGGTTAGTGGTTTTGCCTAGTGGGTATCAGTGCCCACATGTTCAGTTGTAATTTGCAGGTTTGTGGATGGTTCTACTCGGATGTCATTGCCCCTTAGCACCTGTTGTCCGGTGTGGACAGAACTTCCTGAGTTCTGCTAAAGTGGCGAGCACTAGGAGGACATGTCCAGCTCTGATCTGATTCCCTCTCAGCTGTTATTACCTCAAGCATAACCTCCTTAGCCATAGCTGCTTCTGGTCAGGGCTGTTGAAGACCAGGCTGGGAAGGATTTAGTTGTCCATATATATACAGTTGACTTCTGTAAGGTATAAAGAATATTTTCAAAATCTCAATAGATTAACTCATGTCACATGTGAAGCTTGCTCTGAGAAATGTACGCCTGCCCCGGGAGGGTTGGGCAGGCCTCCCATCCCAGGCCCTGGGCACTCTGGGGCCTCCTTGACTCTGAGCCAGTGGGAAGCGTTACCCTGGAAGGTGCATACCACAGAATGGCCTGGCAGAGGGCTCCAAGGTGGAGGCAGTGCTTCTCAGTTCCCCGAATTGAGTACAGCTTCCTGGGCCCCAGAAGCTCCTTCCACATTCTTCAAATCACTGCCTATAGGTCATTGGAACACACGTCCCCAAAGGAGTTCTGAAAAGTGTTTGTAGCAGGGACACCCACCTGCAGGGAGGAAGGAGACGGAGGTCAGATCAGCAGGAAGGGGACTGATCCTGGGGACTCTGGAGGGAGAGCAGAGGAGGCCCAGATTATTAGACTTTGCTTTCTCGCTGCAAGCTAAACGGGTCTGGGATGTGAGAGGAGAGCGGCTTGGGAGGAGGTGGGGAACAGCTGAGCAGCCCTTGGGAAAAACTCTGTTGGAGGGAATGGACAGAACCTTGAGAGGAGTTGCCTGAGTATTGATGAGTGTCACCAGCATGGGTGTCCTGGACTTGGTACTGAGCTCATCAGCTTCCCACCTTCCTGAATCTCCGGGGGAGATCCTAAGGGCCACTGTGACTATTTCCTTCTTCACTCAAAGGAGACTTGGTCTGATCCAGTCTCCTGCCCAGATCACACCTTCAGACAGAATGGCTGTTACTGTCCCCCAAAGTCATCACATAGCCTTCGTGTCAGGGGCTTTGTGTGGCTGGACACGTCCCCATCACCATAATATGTTTTTACATGTGTGCAACATTCCATTTAAGGTAGGAACGGTAAGCTGTGCCCTAAGTTACAGCCTCACAGGACCCCACAGGGCCTGGCAGTGTTAATAAGCGAGGGCTGCTGAGTCTTGTGTGTTTCCAAGGGGGACACTATTGACTTGAAAATTTGCAAAGGGCTCTTGGACAGGTCTTTTGCAGATGCCACGGTTTCACCTCTGTGTGATCTATTCTGTGTCGTGTTTATATTTAAAATTTTTTTCTTTCCTTTGCTCTTTTATTCACCTACCTTCTGTTGAATGTTGTTCTTGCACAAGACACTGTGTAAACAAAGATAATCCAGCTGGGGGGACAGACAGATCACCGTGCCCAGCGTGACAAGGACATGGTGCTGCCGAGCGGGTGCCAGAGGACTTGCCTGGTGCTCGGGGTGCCTGTGAGTGTTCCTTTCTGCCTCAGCAGCT
>VMDR010029842.1:0-12590 GCA_007922815.1 Macrotus californicus
AGAGAGAGAGAGAGAGAGAGAGAGAGACTGATCCATTGTTCCACTTATCTATGTATGCATTCATTGGCTGATCCTTGTATATGCCCTGACTGGAGATCGAACCTGCAACCTTGAGATATAGTGACAATGCTCTAACCGTCTGGCCTATCTGGCCAGGGCTATTTTCTCATTTTAAAGATGAAATAACAGAGGCAGAACAAATGTCTCAGGACCGTGATACTTATCCTGCAGGATAGCCCATTTGAACCTGGGCCGTCTGATTGCAAAGACTGTACTGTTGATCACTACCCATCAGATTGGGCTGAGATCTGAACTAAGTCAATCAACTAATGAAGGAGACAGAAGGATAATTTTGTGGTGTGGTTGTCTAACATCTATGTGAGTTTGTATGCCAAAAAATTTTATAGTGTAATAATGTGGTTGTCATAGATTTGGGAGTGACTTATGGTAGGGTGATGTTAAAAAAATGCTATATTTAGAAGCAATACTGCATTTGGTTAAGTTTATTCTGAACTCAGACAGTCAGGATTTGACTTCCCGCTCCATCCTTTCTGCACCTCTGTGTGAAGTTTGGCAAGTTTCTTCAGCTTTACACTTATCAACAAATAACTATCAAATTGGGATAATAATGATGTCTTTATTACAGCTTGATATGAGGTTTACACTAGATAATAAATGTTTACTGTATACTTGGGGCAGAATAATTGCTCTATATGTGTTATGTTAGCTATTATTATTAACTCGAAAAAAAGGTTGAAAATGAATGTCAAAGAGGACTTTGAATGCCTTGCACAAGAGTATAAATGTTACTCCATAAGTAACAGGAAGCCACTGAGGTTTTTACGTAAGCATACATGATAAATTATTAGTGATAATCTATAGCTTACAGAATGTTTCCAAATGCTTTATTTAATTTAATCCTCATTAATTTTGAAGGGATGATAATTTGATTGTTATTTTTCAGATAAAAAGACTAAATCTTAGGGAGCTGAAGGGACTTGTCCAAGAGCTCGCAAAATTTAGTAGAATAGCTGTGATGTAGATTCAGGATTTAAAGTCAAAGGACAGTGTAATTTTTGCCATAACACAACTGGAAGATGATTTTAAAAGACATGTATGGAGGTCATATTGAGAAACTAAGAAGCAGAGCTGTTTTAGTTATTCTTAATTTGAAGTACAGAATTTTTTAATTTAACTTTTTGAATGTTGATGGGTGGAACATATCTGGTAAAGGAACATAGGTAACCAGTTTGAGAAGCTGGAAACTTTGATATTGGTCCCATTTATGCTATTTCTTGGCTTTGTGACAAGTTGTAGACAAGTCATTTAACCTTTATGGTTGTAGTGTTTCCTCATTTGAGATAAATAAATAATCCCATGTCTTGTGGTTTTCCAGTGGATGAAACAAGACACTCTCCTCCCCCAAAGCCACAACAAACAAAGCAGAAAACTCAAAAGAATAACACAAATAAAATAGTATTCACTTTAAAAACTAAAGTTCCAATTCCCCTGCTACAATTTAAAATCTTACAGGAAAAATAAAGTCAGAGTCACTCAAGTGGGAAGAGAATCAGATATTTTTTTATTATTAAAATAAAATCAAACCTACAGAAAAGTAGGAAGGTTTTCAATGGCATTTCACACGTGGTAACCCATTGATAGTGGCACCTCTGCTTTCACTTACTGACACTGCTCCCCAGAAATCTTTTGGGTGGGATCTCTCTTCCAGTTTGCACTGTGAGCATGCAGACCTGTCTTGGTTTGTTGTCCATACCAGTGTACCAAAGGACATTTTTCCAAGTTTAGTCCTTAGTACAGATGTTGATACATTTTTGCTTTTATGGCTTTGGTTTCTGTGTCCCATCATGTTTCCAGACATATCATCTTCTTTAAAGAAGCAGAAGTAAAGCCCGAAGGTCCTAATGTACTCTTCTCAGCTTCCTTTATTGTTCTGAAGACCCTTGGGCATAACTGGGGTAGGGGCAAAGGGGGCTTGAACTTTCTATTCATTCCTTTCTCCAACTTATTGCTTTTCTTCTCTTCTATGTATATCTGACTAAATTTATACCTAATTATATCTAATGAAAATTTTTGAGATTTATGAGTGTCCTCAAATATGATGCTGTGCATACTAGAAATTTCCATAGCTTAACATATTTTTGGAGAGTTTAATATGATAACCAACAACATATTATAAACTTTTATAAAATTACTGCTTGGAAAAAAAATGGGACTCTGACCTGTAGAACTTTGGTAAAAGCTAGAGTATCTGAAGTAATTTAACTCCTTAAAAGAATAATTTGCATTAAGAATTCTTTTCTCTCCCCACCCCTTTGGTCTAAATTACAAAATCTCTTGCTTTCCTACACAAGTTCATAAGAAACCAATGTGGAAAAACTTCATTCAGATGAAAAGATAATTTGCCAAGTGGTGCGATAACAGATTGAAATATGTTGAGCTCGGTTTTGTTGGAGTGTTAGAGAGAGTGCTATGTTTTTTATACTTAAGAGACAAGTTGGGACACATGATAATTTAATGTATATTGTAGGAAAGCCATCAGCATATGAAAGAACTTTACTGTTCTACAAAGATAGTTTTGATTTATAAAGGATTAATCTTTGTCATACTTTGTTAGAGAAGTAGAATGAGAATAAGCATTTGAAACCACACATTCTAGTATTCTATTTTACACAGGAGGAATCCGGGCTCAGAAGAGAGGTAAAATGCTTCACTGAGGTATCAGTGCTTGTTGAGGCCTCAGTCAGGACCCTGGCATACTGATCCTGGGGTAGTGCTCCTAGGTAAATGTCCTTCCTTTCCCTCAGTAGGTTCCATGTTTTGTTTACCTCAAAACAAAAATACCTCATCTGGGGTTGGGCTTTTCCCACATAGGCAAAAAAACAAAGCAGGAGTCAAGCCTAGTTCCCAGCACGTGAGTCAATCTCAAGCAAATTGATATACGCCAACAAACAATGCTGTGAAGGAAGAGATGTTTTGTGGACCAAAGAAATGACCTTCACACAGGTGGAAATAGAAGCTGTGTTAAATGCACTGTAAGGTAGAGGAACAGATGAATTCTATATAAAACTAGATCAAATTGATGGTGGCAGCAAGATACTAGTCAAGGACATTCACAGGGAACCTTACTGAAACATTTCTCCATGCTTCCTCAGGAAAATACTTCAAGTTTTTGGCTTGGGAGAAAAAGGCATTCAGGTAGAGAGTTCCTAAATCACACTTTTTCAGAGAGCAATTCTATTGCTACTGAAACTCTCCAACATTTAAACACTTAAAAACCAGATAAATGCACTAAACGGAGTGCATGTGACATTATTGTGAAATAAAGGCAGCACAGATGATGAATGCAAGGCTAGATTACAGTTTGAAAGTCTGCATAATGAATGCTTCTCCATATTCACCAACTAAGCAAAGAGGAGAGAAAGCAATGCCAAACTCGGGAAGACTTCCCAGTGAAGTGTAGAAGAGAAATATGCTTGGTGGAACTGCCAAGATTTATCTCAGGGGCCGAAGGGTGCAGGGTAGTCATTGTGAATGAAAAGTGATATGCCCTTCAGAATTTGCTCTCAGGGGAGAATACTAGCTATGAAGTGCAGGGCTGTCTTCACAAACATAAAAACATTCAATGTATGAAGTCATATTGATGTGGGAAATCTTGAAATCAACTGCAAGGAAGAACTGGAATGGTTGCCTTCAATGCTTACATTCCCTTCCAATATAGATAGCCTTCTCTTCATCCTAAAGCAAATGAAATCAACCAAGGCTTAGGAAGCATTATATACAGTATGGTCTGATCAGAAGTCACTCTGCAGACTCCTTGTCCTCCTGTAAATAGACTCATTGAAGTGAAGTTCTTTGCAGGAAAGTTTTCTCTCACCTTCATCCTGTAGCCATCTGTGACCCTTGAAGCCTGCCCTGTGTTTATATTATCACAAGTCAAGTTACTCAGTAAAAAAGGGAGTGAGAGGAAACAGGTGAAGAGTAACGAACACCTGTGATCACAGATGAGCAAAGAAATCACCAAAGTAACTGAAGGGAGATACATTTGAAAGTCCTGAAAGAAGTCAAGCATGAAAGGGCTTTACTTCTCCCCCAAGGACGTACACAAGCAGTTTCTCTTTACCAACAAACGGTCAGTGAAATTTTCAGTGTTTGGGGAATGCCCGTAACTCTACTCTGGTAAAACCAACTTCCTGATCACGGTGATCACAGACAGAAGAAGCTGCATGAAAAAAGGAATTGAAGGAGCTAGCAATGCAGGAATCACTCATATTGATACAAAGAGATAAGATTTAAAAGATTGAATTAGCTGGTTTGCTGAAACACTAAAGCCTTTTCCATAAAAGACAAAACTGTGTTTTAGGGACTATTTAAGGAACCCCATGGTAGTGAGGTTGGGGATAGCTAACATTTAGGTTAGGCTATCCATTCTATAAAAATTTATATGAAAGTGTGACTCTAACCTTAGGAAATAATTTTTCATGACTGGAATGTGCCTATGAGACTCACCAAGGACTGTTTTATTTGGCTGAGAGGGCCCAAATGTAGATAGGGAAAATGAACAGTAATTGCCCTCTCTCTTTACAAGGTGACTAGGGAATTTATACCCTATAAATAGTTGTTTTATAACCATTCATTAACCTATAATGGCTTAATCCTCTTTCACAAAATAAAGTGACTCTATTGGTTTCTTCCATGAAACATGTTCAAATATTCATGATATTTTAAAGAGTGTTGACAGATTCTGTTGACTTTCTTAAGCAGCACCAGTTTAATATTGTGTGGTTAACCAGAGGATTCAGGTAGACTTAGTCATCTGCAGAGAATTTGCAAATAAAATTCTCAGTGTTCCTTTTGGAAATGACCAGATGGAGAGGGAATCCAGATGGCAAAGTCTGTCTCAAGGCCAATGGGCTAAGTTAAATCAAGAAGCAGAACCAAGAGTGCACCCTTCTCTTGTGACATGGATTTAGAGAGCGTAGGGTAGAAAAAATAGTGAGTGGAGACCAAAGAACATGACTTCACTATGAGCTCTATGGAATAATTGTTGAGGTTTTAGATGGAAGGGTCAATGAATTAGAATATTTTTTCCTCTCCAGAATTCAAAGCCAATTAAAGATAGACACAAGAGGCAGACAGATTAAAAAAAACAAAAACAAAACAAGCAGCACCGCAAAAAACTTTACCATGGACCAGACCTGGAATGGAAGACAGGATTTTGAGGTGTAGCCAAAAGGCCTTACTAAGGCTTTGTCCATGAAGTAGCCAGACTTACCCAACCAACTCCTGGCTCCACTGGACCACCTCTGCGTGACCCCTCTGTAGGGACAGTCCCCTTGCTGCATGTCAGAGAGCAAACAATACAGAGAATACAAGGTGTCAGCAGTTGCGGGGCTAGAAACAAAGAAAGATAATGGAGGCAGTGCCCTTAGCAGACCTAATCATCAAGTGTATTTGGTATAAGTAACTGTGGTATAGGCCTCAGCCAACAGTGGCAGGGTTTGATTTTATTTCCAGACGTGACCTGGAAGCTGTAGTGTTCATCAATGGCTCATATATCCTGGAGTATGTGCTTGATACTGATAAAATGTAAAGTTATATTTCAAATACTTTCAATCTTTTATATAGATAATCGCATGCAATTGGAAAATCATAATCAATTTGTGGCATATAGGTTACTAGTTTAATTAGAATGTCATTTACCCTGGGTGTCTCCTCACTTCAACCATTTTGAAGCGATGAGAGGTGTTCAGTTGAATAAATATTTGTTTTAAAAGCCCCATTGTGCTGCGGGCACTGTCTGGATAACACACATAGGGAAATGAATGAGACTCATTCCCTGGCCTGAAAAGTCCTTATCACGTCCAATTTACAGACAGGCGGCTAATTAGGTGCAACACAGCAAAATGCATTGATAGAGACAGTGCAGAAGTAACAGGAAAGAGAGTGTTCAGATCCGACTTCAGGAAAGGCTGGGATTTTAATAGAGAGCAAAAGTGTCCCTCAATAGGCTCCCATTGGAATGAGGAAGGACATTCTAGGTAGCCATAGGAACAATTCTGACAATAATAGGACCCTTTGTGGAATTACAGATAATGATATTATTGAATAGGAGAATTCAACTGTAGGTTTGACAGGAGTTACCGGTTCAGAGTTAGGTTGAGGCAAAGCTCTTAAAAGGTGCTATGTTTGTGTTGTTATTTTTTTACCGCTTTTGCTTATTATTGTTCTCTTTTTAACAACAGAGACTGCCATTTCTTGCTAAAGATTAGGTGGGGATTAGGTCTCATCTTAGTATTACTGACGTTTGCCGTACTCTGAAGGTTAAAGGAGTAGGAAAGCAGTTACAATCTTTTTAGGAGAAAAGGGTCATTGTACTCTTACAGGAGTTTATTACTGGGCTGCGGTTTTACTTCTGTGATGTGGTAGACATTAGAATCAGTCCTTCCAGCATGTGTAGGGCTGATTTGCATGCCAAGAGTTAGTGTGCATCATCAAGAAACACATTTATAGCTCTATAGTACTTATTTGAGAGCCTATGATGGACCCTGTTGTTAGGAAATAATTGTTCACTTCAAAGGAGCTTGAATCCAGCTGGTGATAGCTGCAGGAGAGAAAAAGAAAAACAAAAAAGAAAGAAAGAAAGAAAGAAAAAAAAACCACCCCTGGCTCCGCTACTGAATTTTGGATCAAAGTTGTAAGGTCAGCCTTACCTCCCAGGGGGAGTGCCTTAGCCACCTATAGGCCAAATCTTCTGTAGAAAGCCTCTTCTGCCTCCCTGTTCTGTCAGAAAGACTCACCATCTCTGAGTCACTTTGTTGTGGCAGCACTTGTGTACAGTAGCTGATTATCCCTGCCATGACATCTCCACGAGGCCAAGGAGATCAAAAGAGATTTAATTCAAATGACTCCAGCTGGCTTGGCTGGGCCTGTTCACTAAGCAAATCACTGTGGGGAGTGAGTTATCTGTTCCCATAGTATTTGTTACTATTGATGATGACCCTGCTTTAGTACTAGGTAACTGATATGGAAAAATGGGTTACAGTCCATTTCTCTGCTTGAGACCCAAATTGTCAAGTTAGTGAAGGGAAACAAGATATGTCACCCAAAATATGCCCTTTTGGCATTTTGATTATTTTGAGCTGTAGGGACTTGAAGGGGGCAGATATTAGGAGAGGGTTTCTTTGAACGCTCTGTATCTGCCAAAAGACAGATTCTCCAGAAAAAGTTCAATTGCCATAAATTATTTCCCCTCCCTAGGAGTTTGATCAACTAGGGAGGATTGACCCCTAACAGAAAAGGTGACATGAAGTCTTCACCATCCCCAGACAGACTTTGTCCCAAACTGTCACACCTCCCATCTGTTCTTCTATGAGCCCATTCATCTTCACCAAAGGCCAATATTCCCTCTCTGATTTCTCTATTAAGCTGGTATTTAAGCCTGAATTCTAAGCCACCTCAGGGAATTAATTAGTTTTCCTGGTTACCTCCCATGGACACATGAGGTATACATATGAACAAAGTTTTGCTTGTTTTTCTCTTATTAACGTTTTATGACAGCAGCCTTGGGTAGGAATTCAGAAAGGTAGAGGGAAAATTATTTTTCCTCCCTTGTGTTAGTTTGCACTGAACCTCTGTCATCTATTCACTACATTCAGTGTGATGACATTGGACTAATCCAGTGATGCTTCTCTCCATCACTAGAGGTACATAAGGACCCCAAGGCACGTAAAGGGGAGGAAAGGGAATATCTTTGAAAAAGCTAAGTGGGACTTTTCTTTTTTTGACCTGTATGGGGAGAGCACTCAAGGATTTTGTACATTAGGGACAGATTGAGACAGGTTTTTGAACTCTTAAAATCTTTAGGGCTCACCCTGATTTTATGATAGTGTTAGAGAAAGGCACAGTCCATGGTTATAATCGGGGGAAATAGAATGATCAAATATGCTTTGTAGCAATCCACACTGGCAAGGGTAGGGTGAATGACCATCAGGGATACTGGGCCTAGCTGACCAGCAAGGAAGCTGCTACAAGTACTCAAGCCCGGCTAGAGAGAAGCAGTAGCGATGCAGAGAAGAGACTGTACTCAGTCATCCTCACTGGGTATTTCCATTTGCTATTAATGTAGCTTTCATTTCTAGGGCATTATTTCTTAGGAAACAACTGTTTCCTATCCAGCTCCCACAGGTTGGCTTATGGCTCATTTACGTGAAGAAAGGGGATTAGGCCGTGTCCAGCCACCAATGACTCAGTTTGGGACCTTGCTCTCCGGGGGACGTGAGCTACCATCCTCCTCTGGACTTGATGACGTTTTTTATAAAAGTGAGTCCTTTTGTTGTGTGAAAGTGTCCTCCTCCTACTAGCCCTTTCCTGTGTGGAGTCTGCTTCTCACCTGAAAAGAAATATCAGGTGTTAGTTCTGTGTAAAGTACGTTGTTGCCAAGATAAAGAAGATACCCAGAAGAAATAATTCAACAGGCAGACCGAAGTAACTGTCCAAATGGTGTTCTTATAAAATGCTCAGGAGTAAAATGGACGTTAGGAAAAAGTTAGGGTTGAGGGCAACAATCAAAGGCGCAGTTTTGAATTTCACCTATTGATTATGTCTAAAAGTGCTAATTACACATAGTTCTCTAATCCTTCGGTAGCCAATATATTTTGCAGCAAAAAGATTTTCTGAGACAAAGGATATACTTGTAAGACAAAGAAATGTAATTATTTACTTAAAAGGATAATCCTTTATTTTTATGATGAAGTATGCTGCACTATTTGCTAGAGTGAGGATAGGATGAACACTTGGCTAAGAAACTGTGGTTGGCAGTTACCTAATAATCACATCAGAGTATTTCCATTGCTTTTGAAATTATCTTATATATTTCAGGAAGAAACACTCTAATCCACTGCTGTCATTGATACAAAACAAATAGAAAAAAAAATAAACTCAACTATAAAATGTATCTCATTCTCAAAGGGATGAATGAAGGCCCAACAACCCCAAAAAACTTCTAAATAAAGTTTCAGTGTAGATATTAGGCTGACATTTCCTTAGCAGAAAGTTCAGTTAGAAATTGTATAGGCAAAGGGTGGGAAGAGATGAGCAGATGAAATTTAACTTACTTCTCTAGTCCATGCTGTGAGAGCTACATTCCCACCTCCACAAACTAGGGGATCAAAGATATTGAGGATGCAATTTTTCTTTCAGCAGTGGGTGGCCCGAGTGCCTCAATCCAGCTCCTCTTTCATACTAGAAAGAGAGCTGAAATCTTTGTCACTCATATAATGTCCCATTTGTTCTGCTGCTCTCACTACATTTTCTGAATTTTATCTGGGGTCTGTCTCCCACTAGGAAGATGAACCCAGGCTGCAATTTCTCTATTTAGACCATGACATAATTTCTTATTTAAGAAAAGGAAAGTGTAGAAACATTCATTCTGACAAAGAAGTTTTGGCATTGAGAGAACATCTTTTCATTAGAGAAATAAGCTGCAGATCATTAAATTGTTACTCTGCAAACCTTAAAAGAGTGCCTCTTGCTTTTTCTTTTAATTATTATCAGCAGTCTCTTTTTAATGATCACTGAATCATATGATTGCAAGGGACATTCACCAGAACGGCCAACCATTCAGCAATAAGTTCCAGTGACATATTCCTTATGAGGGCAGGCACTCTTTCTATACAGGCAATTTATCTTCTGTCCAGTGGTTTTTGCAGTTCCCTAACTCCCCACTTGGGGGGCGGGGAGGCAGGGGAGGAAGAGGAGCAAGAGAGAAAAATGGAAATCACCTCTCTTGGAATTATAGGAAATTATTGTGAAAAATATGTTTAAAATCAATAATAAAATAGGTTATCCTCCTATAAATCCCAGGACTGTATTGGATGGGGCTGGAAAGAGGTACAAAGAGAAGTTTAAGAACATATTTTTCCCTGATGAATTTTCTTCTGTTTGAAGAAAAGGATTTAGTTGAAGATATTATAGAGCAGTATATAAAATGCTCCAGGGGAGAAAAGCATAAAAGAAAATCCTTAAAGCCTCCAACTTTAACCTCCTTTTCCCAAATACTCCAAAAGATATTCATAATTTATGCCCTTATAGGATCTCAATACACTGTGTGGTGTGTGTTAATTTAGACCCTTTCAGTCAGAATAAAGACTAGTGTAAGAAAAACGGGAAAGAGCTTCTTTAAAAAGTAGCATACAAGGTAGTATATGATGAAGTAAAAAGGCTAGTTGGGGTTGGGTCTTATGCAGGGACTAGCACAACTAAAAATTTCTCCCTATTCTTCTCTCTGTACCTCTCTCTTCCCCAGATTCTTAGAGGAAATCCTGACCACCACATACACCCAAGTTTCCATATTCAGTGCCAGTGATACTCAGAGATGAATGACCCATTCTTCTTCAATCCCAATTCTCAATTTCTGGGAGAGAGAATTAGATGATCTTAGCTTGGGCAATCATCTATGGCCAGGGATGAGGGCTCACATAGTTTAAATTTGACCATGTTGGTAGAAAACAAAATTATGGCTCAGAGTTTAGTTATTGGAGAAAAACTAAATGGTTTTTGAATTGGAAAGGTACCCCAGATTTGTTCACTACATCTATTTAAATAATGTACTAGAACAATTTCTAAAATGTCATATTTTATCAGGAGCCATATATACTTCTTATTTCTCTCTGACATTCCCAGGAGGGATAAGGATATTACTCTGCAATGAAACAGATACACTTTATTTTTCAGTTGGTGTGCACTTGTGTATAAGACCAAATTATTTCTTAACTTACTTATGTAAGAGAAAATGGAAAAGCAGTCAGCCCAAAGTCAATTTTTTTTTCCCTTCACTCTATCACTGTGGCTACAAAATTCTTGTGCTACATGTTTTCTGCAATGTTTAGGCAGATCTATATCATAGAGAACCATATGTTGACTTTGCAATAGCATAATTTTGTATTTTTTAGAACTGAGCCCACCATATATTGGACACAGGCAAAGGAAACCTCACTGTCTTTCAGCTGAATGCCAAGATGGCATTAAACATGTGTGCAAATGGTACAGCTGGAGGTATGGTTGCTTGATTTGAATAATTGAATGGCGATGTCTGACATGTGATCTCTACCAAGTTTAGAATCCTATGAAGACGTTTTAGAATTCAAAACCAAAGTCTAGGTCTTGCTTTGGTTTTTGTTCTTCACTGTACTCTTTGTTCTCTGCTTAAAGTTTCTTCATTTTTCCCTACGGTTTACGGCGTGAAGAGAGTTTGGAGTTGACTTTCAAACTGACAATTTTCCAGTGTTCCTGAAAGAAAAGTGAAGAACAACTAAAAAAGCCTAAACTTGAAAATGTTCAAGATGTTTTTTTGAAATTGTGATAAATTTTTCTCTACAACTTTTTACGTAAGTAAGCTATATTTCTAAAGATCTAGAAATTGTGATCCTTGTGTTAAGTAATCAATATGTTCCACATATTCTCATACTTTCAACTTTAGTAGTAGAAATTTCTTTTTAAAGAAATACATTTTTATGTTTTGGTTGACTGCCTAAAATGAGATCACTCTTCCCTACCCTACAGGGTGTGTCTCGTGAACTAGTGTGGAACTTTAAGCATTCTTTATTTTTAAAGCAAAAGAAGGTAATTCACAGAGATTTTTTTAAAAAGGTCTTTTTTAAGGTTTTTAGAGAACTTGTTAAAAAACACCCACAGCCATATTTCTAGTCACATTCCCTCTCCTGCCTCTTCTCCCCACAAAATGCTCAGACTGCCAATTTAAAGGAAAAACACAGTCAAGCCAGATAAAAAGCATCCAAAGGAAGAGAATGTTAATTGTGGATGGTGATGGAGCTGGTCAAGACAATCTGTCCATTTCATTGGAATGACTACATCTAGCCATTCCTTTCCCAGGTCCCTGGCACATGACAGCTGTCATTCACATGGCCCAATACATCTGGTTTTAACAGTATTCATCTAAAATTGTGCATCTTCCTCATTGTCAATCTTTTCTGACTTACGAGTCTGAGGAGGGGGCCTTGGGAAGGAGGTCCTTGGAATGCATAGATAAGAAAATAAGCAAAAACATGAATAGGAATGTGAGCACTTGGATGCCCTGGTTTAGAAATGTTAAGCAATAAGCCAGGTCCTCTACTTCTTCATTGAATCAAAATAAAACCAGAAAGAGAAGTAATTTTTTAATGTGATCGCCAAAGGCATTTTAAGCTTCTTTTTTTCTCTCTCATGCCTTGACAGCCCAGTGAGTTGTCACAACAAACATAAATGAGAATAAAATATAAATTTTAAACGTCTATAACTGTTGCTTTTTAGTCCTTCCTGCTCCCTGTATGATTAAAAAAAAAAACCTAGTCTTTTATTCTGAGTTATTACCATCTCTTACTTATACTTTGATCTTGGTTGCTACTCATAATAATCATAGCACACAAACTTCCAGTGTCCTTACCTGTAATGTGGGGATGATAATACTATCTACTTCTTAGGATTAGTGCACAAATTGAATAAGAGAATGGGTCTAATTCTTTATATCAGGCCTGGCATGTAGTACGAGATCAAAGAACGTTAGCTATCCTCAT
>VMDR010029843.1:0-12604 GCA_007922815.1 Macrotus californicus
AACTACATTTACTGAGGCAATACGTTAAAAAGTTTCAGAATGCAGAAAGTGGACTTTTTATTTGTATTTCCATTGTGAAAGAAGATGAAGAGGATCATTTGTGACTCTCAAAACCCAATATATTTTCTCTGAATCATCTGCCACTTGTTATTTATTTATTTATTTTTTTTGCCATTGACTTGAAACTGTAATTCCACAATCTGGCCACCAGGTGTCACAGTAGCAGGTCCTGGCGGGATAGAGAGTTGCCTTCAGCTTCAACACAGGAGGTCGGACTTTAGGTCTGTCTTAACCCCTGCTCTGTTCCCATCTCTGGACACAATCTCTTCCCATGTTTAACCAAATACCTGTTTTTGAATATGTGTTTTAAATACTGTTTTCTAAGAAAAAAAGTACGTTGATTTTACTCAAAAATTTAGATACGGAAAAATACGGGCTTCTTTAGTCACAGGAAGTCGGGCACTCTGCATTTTCTCATCAAGGAGGGCGTATCCACAAACATACAACGTTTCGGATCATCCGTCAGGACTTCAGAACGTGGTAGAAATAATTTAAACGCTCCCCATTAGGGGGATGTACTCATATACACATGTGTTCTCTAAGATACACACACACACACACACACACACACACATACGCACACACATACACATATACTGTATGTGTATATAGTATATGTACACTACTATACTCATTGCCAATGTGCTTCTTGTTTTGTTTCCCTTAAAACCAGGAGTTTCCTTTTTTTTCATACAGACAGGGTGGGGCTAAAGTAGGTTTACAGTTGTGAGTAGTTGAAACCAAAGCTCATTTTTGCATTATTTTGACAAATTATCATATTATTTTCCACACAAACAACTGCAAGCTGACTTTTGCCCACCCTGCACTCGGTGAGTGGTGTAGGGAAACCCCTCTCAGAGCACTTACCGGAGATGGAGGGCCCCTGGGCTGCTGGTTGTATGCTGCTCCTGACCCCCGTGGTTGGTGCTCACTGCCTGACATTTCACCATGCTGTGCCTTTGGGATTTATGCACATCTCGGTTTCTCTGATATGCTTTAATAAAGGTATTTAAAAGTGAAAAATGGAAAAATGGAATCTTATTTGTGAGGTGGAACTATGAAAACCTCACGTTATAGAAAATTGAATCTGTTTCTTTCTTGTCTCCTTTTTACTCACCTTCTAAAGATTTTGACTTTAGATGATTTATTTTTATAAAACTCTATTCTTGGGTGAACCCCTGATTTTGCCTGACTCTTGAAGGTTGGTGGGGGTCACTTGGAATAGTGCCCTGCACGCTTAGGCAGAGTTCCTGGGGATTCAAGTGAACTAGAATACTTCTCTTCATGCCCTGAGGCCGGTGCAGCTTGTTAGATCCCTTCTCAGTGTCAAGGTCAGAGCGGCATCTCCAACCCCGAAAGCCATCTTCCCAACATGTAACAAGACGGAGAGAACACGTGCACACAGACACACTCAGGCACAGCATTGTCAAAAGGCAAGAAGGAAGCCTTGAAAGATGTGAAAGGGAAAAAAAACACTTTACCTATAGAAGAATAAGGATAAGAATTACAGAGGAGTTTTTATCAGAAATAATGCAAGCAAAAAAAACATTGAGTGAAAGGTTTATAGTGTTAAAGGAACATAAAAAAAACTCTTAACAACTTACAATGCTGTATTCAAAAGCTATCCTTCACGTTGAAAGAAAAATAAAGACTTTCTCAGGCAAATAAAAATGGGGAATTCATTGTCAGCAGACCTGCCTTGTGAGAAATCTTAAGAGTGGATTCCTGCAGAGAGAAAATGTCCTAACTTAGAATCTAATATTTACCTAAAGAAATGAAGCACTTCAGAGAAGAAATAAATGAAGACAAAATAAAACAATTAATTTTTCTTATTTGTAATTGATCTAGAAAGATTAGGGGGAGTTCGGCTACAGGCCATAATATTCAGAGCGATGCTTTGGGCCTGACCGTGGGCAGTTATCATTCAAAGGCTTTAGCCAGCAGGCCTAGTCTGGGGCTCCTTGGTCCCCAGCCAGGGCAGCCGCCTGGAGGTGGCCGCAGTCAGAGAACCTGCCTGCCCTGGCCGCCCAGGTCTACTACCTGCTTTTCCAGCCTGGTGCCTCTATATAGAAGCCTTCTTGTAGGGAGGGCCTGTGGCTGAGGGCTCTCAGACATCTCTTCTGATCCCCTTATCCTGGGCCGTGAAGTCATTTCTTTTGATGTGACTCAATCCTCGGTGTCTTTCCTATCTAACCCTTCCCCTTCTCTCCTTCCCTGGGTCCAAACACTTCAGGAGCCTTTGGCTTGGAGCTCCCCTGTCAGAGGAAAGTCTTGTTATCTGAGCTGATCCATCAGGTTTTGTTTCATGAGGGAAAGTACATCATTGCTGGACCACCATTGCTGGACCAGATCCCTTCCCTGCGTGGCCTCCTGTGCCTACCAGCACAGCTCCTGAAGGAGGCATTCACTTACTTTTGGTTCGACTCATTGTCTTCATTGACCTGTTGGATAGCTGGAAGCTCAGCTATCTTGACAAACACCAGTTTATTTAAAGTAAAATAGTAACAATGTATCGAGTGATATAGCTATGGATGAGTGAAGTGAATGACAGCACTCTCCCATGGGAAAAGGGGAGGAATTGGGAAGTCTCTGTGGTAAGTGACCTGCATTACATGTGAAGCAGCAGTATATTGGTATTTGAAAGTGGATTTAGATTAGTTTTAAAAGTATATTGTAAACTCTAGGGCAACCACTTATTTTTTTAAAAGTAACATTGATGTAGCAGTGAAGACACAAAATATAATTACATGACCCTCAATGAAAAGCAGAGGATGCTTGAGAGGGGAAAAAAGACAAAAAACAAAAATGAAAACAGAAACAAAAACAAAATGCAAGATATAGAAAACAGTTACAAATGTGATAGATATTTAACTATATCCATAATGATTTTAAATGCATGTAATTTAGGTGTGCCAAATAAGGCTGAGATCGTCAAATGGGGTAGAGGAAAGACAACTCAATTATATATCATCTACAAAAGAAAATTAAAATATGAAGATGCAGACAGGCTCACAGTGAGGGATGGAGAAGTATGAGCCTTGTTAGTACTAACGAAATGAAAGCCTGAGCATCAATATTAATTCCAGACAAAGAAGACTTCAGAACAAGAAGGGTTATCAGGGTAATGAGTGGCATTCATGATGATAGAGGGGTCAGTTTTCCAAGAAGACACAACAATCCTCAAGGTGTATGAACCTAATGTAATAAACACGAAAGTAATGACAAATAATGAACATCAAAATGACATCAGAATAAATCAAAATAAATGAGGAAAAAATATAGAACTGAAAGGAGAAATAGACAAATTCACCATGTGGTTCAAGATTTCAGCACCCCCCTGTCAGCTCTTTATAAATCAAACAGGCAGAAAATCAGTAAGGATAAAGTTGACCTGAGCAGAAGTATCAATCAACTTAATCTAATTGACATTTACAAATTACTCCACCTAATGGCAACGAAATACACTTTCATTTCGAGTTCACATGGGACATTTGCCATGTTTAATGTGTGGAGACTTCGGGGATGTTGGGGTGGGGTAATGCATTTTGCGTGTGGAATGGACATGGATTTTGGGGGTCCAAGGCAGACTGTGGTGGGAGGAATCATGACCCCCCTGAGTGTTATGTGTCCTAATGCCTGAAACCTGTGAACGTGTTACTTTCATGGCACAGATAATTGGCAAATGTGGTTAAATAAAGGGTCTTGAGATAGAGAGATTATCCTGAGTTACCCAAAAACACAAACCACCAAAATTTATACAAGAAGACATGCATAACGGAAACAGTCCTATGTTTACTTTTTAAATTAATTAGTAATTAATAATTTCCCAAAGAGAAAGTTGCAAGCCCAGATCAGTATACTAGTGATCTGGTAAACTGATGTTTTAATGAAGAAATAATACCAATTCTCCATGATCTCTTCCAGATATAGAAGCTGAGATAATACTTTCTAACTCATTAAATGAAAAAGGCATCACCCTGATAGCAGAATTGAATAAAAATATTACAAGAAAGGAAAACTATTGACCAGGATCTGTCATGAACATAGTTGTAAAAATCCTCAACAAAACATTAGCAAATCAAATTCAATGATGTAAGAAAAGATTGTACACCACGATCAGCTGGGATTTATTCCAGGTATGTAAGACTGGATAAACATAGGCAATTCAGTTAATTCAATCCATCCTAATATCAACAAGCTAAATAAGACAAATCATATGATCATAGAAATTATTATAGTAAAAGCAGTTGGCAAATCCAACACCAATTTATAATAAAAATTCTGAACAAACTAGAATAGAAGGGGAACTTCCTCAAAAATCTCCAAAAACTTATGAGCTAATATCATAGTTAAGGATGAGAATAGTGAACACTTGCCCTCTAAGCTGGGGAATAAAACAAAAATACCTTCTTTACAACAATTCAATATCATACAGGAAGTCCTAGTTAGTGCAATTAGACAAAAAAAAAAACAACAAAATGTGTTCAGCTTTGGAAGGAGGAAATGAAGTTGTCTTTATTCAGAGATGACATGATTGTTTATGTAGAACACACAGAAAGCAGGAAAAAAATCTAGAGCAAATGAGCGTGCAGAGAATGGCTGCAGGACGGGGTGAGGTACCTTAGTTGTCACAACACAGTAGCAATCACCGGGTGGCTTTAAACAGCAGAAACTTATTGTTTTAACTCTGGAGGCTGAAAGTCTGAAATCAAATTGTCAGCAGTGCATGCTCTTTCCAACAGCCCTGAGGGTGAGTCCCACCTTGTCTCGTCCAGCTTCGGACATTTGCAGGCAGTCCTTGGCCTCCTTGGCTCAGAGATGCCGCACTCCAGCCCTGTGACTATCTTCTGGTGCGTGTTCACGTCCTCTTCCTTCTGTGTGTGACCCTGTCTGTGACCCAGTTCCTCCTTTTATAATGATGCCAGTCATTTAGGATTAGGGCCCATCCTAAAGACCTCCTTTTAAATGAATTACCTCTGTAGAGATCCTGTTTCCTGTTTGGAAACAACAAGTTCACAATGTGACCTGCTGGGGGTTAGGACTTCAACATATATTTTTTGGGGGGGATACCATTCAACTGCTAACACAAGGTTAATATTCAAATTCAGTTTGTTATCTACACATCAGCACAAAAGTTGGAATTTGAACTTAGAATACCACTTGAAATAGCACCAATAATGATACATATAGATATAAATATTAGAAAATCTATGTAGGATTTGTAAGCAGAAACCAAAGCAACTTTGAAAGAAGCCATCAGTAAGACTAAAGACAAAACAAAACAGAAAACTGCACGTTACATCTGCATTCTAGTCTACTAAATTATTTCCTCAGAGTGCAGGGGGAGAGATCTGACTGGCAATGCCACTCCCGAATGCAGGCCTGGACTGCTTGAGTAGGTGCATGGCAGGTGGTAGGATCTTATTTTTTCATGTTGGGTGGGAGTTCAGATCGGCAAGATAAGGAGCTGTAGTAATCCCTGTGGTAATAGATTAGAGTTAGGGATGTCAGGACGGGCTCATGTTTAGCTTTGTAGAGATGGGAATATTTTGTTATAGACATTTATGTTTATACTTATACATGGATGCCATATCCACAAATATTTCCTGTGTTTGTCCACTGAGAGCACCCAGAAGCATGGCACCTTAATAGTAGCCAATGCTGCCAACCCACACCTTGGCTTCTAATGTCCTGAGATACTAAAGGAACAAAGGCCTCTTGGGAAAACGCCTGATTCCAGAACTGGGGCAGGATGCACACAAGGTGAGCCTGAAACATTTTGCAGTGCCAGAAAATAAGAGCATGCTTGAAAAATTCCACACTGTTTGAGTGAGGTGTGTCAAAGGGACAGAGGAGCCAAATGAAAGAACTCCCAGAGGCCAAATCTGAAAAAATTTGAGCAACACAATGAATGAAATGGTATTATGTTATAATTCAAAGTCTACAGTACCTGTCTGTGATCTATACTGCTATAAATAAATAACTGAATAAGTAAATATGTGGGAGACAATAGACAAAACTCTCCTGCATAACAATTCCAGATATTTTATGTAGCATCCCCCCCTCAAGGAGGTGGACTACTATCCCCACTCCTTAACTGTGGACGGCACATAGGAACTTCAAAGAGTGTGGCCAGGGGGAGCGGGGGAGATTAATTTTCAGTAGAGAAACCTCAGGCAGACAGTCAAGGTCGTTTTTCACAGGGGTAAGTCATGTTGATAGTTTGTTCTCTTGATACAATGTGTTGAGAGTGGCACTTTACCTCTGTGGCCATCCTACAGAAAACCCAGACTCCAGGGTAATTATGAGAAAAACATCAGGCAAATCCCAATGGAGCGACGTTCTAAAAAAATACCTGACCTCTCCTCAAAGCTGTCAAGTTCATCAAAACAAGGAAAGCCAGAGAAGCCGTCACAGACAAGAGGGGCCTAAGGAGACGTCACAGACAAGAGGGGCCTAAGGAGACGTGATGACCGATTGTACTGTGTTACCTTGGGTAGGGTCATAGAACAAAAAAAGGACAATAGAAATAAAAGAATGTTGGTTCATCATTTTTGGAAAATGTGCCATACTCTGCAAGCTATTCATCATAAGGAAACTTGAAGGGGTGTATGGGATTCCTTGTAATATTTTTGCAATATTTCTATAAATCTGAAACACTTCCAAAATAAAACAAATTAAAAGCACACACAAATGCTGAAGAACAACCATACTATATCTCCGTAGATAGAGAAATAAAACCAGATGACATTTTGATTCACATGCCATGGGTCTAATTCTTCTACAACAGAGTGAAGAGTACAAAGTTTTCATGAAAACAGAAAAACAAAGAGGAAAGGAGAGCCGTGTGCAGGAGAAAAACAGCACAACCACATCACTGCTCTTCGGGGCTCCACCCACCATTGTTTTCTTTCCACTCAGGTAAATTTCACTTTCCCACTAGGGCTGTGTTTCCTTCCAAAAAAGGCTGCCATTAACGAAATGCATGTAAATCCTTTGAAATAGGACCTAACCTGACATCAATGAGCATTATGTGCTTGCAATTGTCATTATTAAAGAGACTAAAATCGTTCTACCGAGTACAGTGCCTGTAATTGCGTTATGATGGTGGTGTACATTATCACAATGCAGGATGTAAATTTCAGAGTAAATATTGGTCTCAGTCAATTTCATACTGTAACCAACTCGAATGAACCTTAGCTTTTGGAATCCCACCCCTTGGTAACTTTGTCTTGAAAACTCGTACACAGGGGTGTTGTATCTGTCATGCAGACTGAATTAGAACAACCCAAGGGGGCAAGGAAACGTTCTCAGGACAGGTTTTATGATGTTCAAGCCTTTATATTGCTTACTCTCAAAAGATAAGGAGCCTTATTTTTATGACCATGTCCGATATTTGTAGGCAAAAATTCTATTCAATGGGATTGAAGAAAAACTAGGAGGAAAAGAGAAAGAAGGCAAATGGAAGACAGAGTGGCAAGAGAGTAGGAAGGAAGGGAAAAAAGGAAGAGAGAAAAAGAGAAAAATAAGAGAACAACAATGTGGTCAAATATGGAGAGAAAAGAACATTTGCTTCTTTCAGCAGGATATTTCCTCATCAGTGAATTATTAGAGCATATATACGGATGTGTGAAGATGCACAACCCAGAGAACGGAAATCAGAAATAAGGAGTTGATCACTTTCGGAATAGTCCTAAAAATAATCTGTGATAGCCTGAAATAAAAGATTTACTGAAGTGAGAAAGGGAGATCACAGCCCACAAAGTGTTGGTTGGCCGGTGCGTTCCCTCTGCAGGCACCTAGTGTCGGTCATCGAGAGAAAACCTCTGGGCACCTGGACGCAGTGCTTGACTTCTTCCAGAAGTATAGCTTGCCTTCGTTTTGTACTTTTTATGACTGCTTATATTTTACCACAGGGTCTTTGTGGGCTTTCTAAAAAGTGAATTTTAAATTAAAGAATGTGCTAGAGAAGAAAGTGCATCATTCTCTTAGCTAATAAAATGCTTTCAGATCCTTCCCTCTCTGAGCCGTGAGATGGCTTTAGAGCACGTGGTCTGACCAGAAACCACAGGTAATAACAGAAGAGAGAGGGTAATCATGAAAAATGCTTCCATCCCCTTTTCCAAGCTTCCTTTTAGTAAATGTAGCAAAAAAAGAGAAAAGAAAAAAAAAGGCTCATTATTTTGATTTGCTGGCCCTGTTCCTTCAGAAACCATTTTATGCATTTGCTGTTTTGAACCCAATTTTTTTCTAGGAGATAACTCTTCTGAAATAAGTTGTTATTGCCAAAGGAAAAAAATTGGTTTGTTTTTATTATTTTTAAATAGAACGGCTCTTTCACTGTGTGTGATCACCAGTAGTAATAGAGGAACTCTGGAAAAGTGTGGTCCGGGAAAGGTTAATGTATGTTGCCAAGAAGGGTAAAATGATTGTAAAAAATCACCATTATGAGCTTTTTCCCATTAAGTATTATGATATCATTTTTTCTTCAAACTTAAGAAAACATTCATAAGCAGATAAAAATTAACAATATTTTGGGTAAGTAATGTACAGAAGACATTTATTTACTATGGGTGTTTGCTATATGTTGCTAATTTAGGACCCAGAATTGTTTGTCCTACTATCTAGAAAAAGGTAAGTTTAATGAGCCAATAAATTCATGAAATCTATCTGTGTGTGCGTTCGTGTGTATGAAGTATTATGAGGAGGAGGGCACTAAGCTTATTTTCTTCAAGTGTTTGCACTTTATTAAGTCTATATGGTTCATATGATTGGTTATAAAAAATGCCTTGACTGCTCAGCTAGAATTGCTCATTGGAATTGACCTGTAAAGAACAAGATTATCCTTTGAAAATCTTTGAAAATCAGATTGAGAAAAGTTATCATATAAATCATTGGCTCAATTAATGCCTTAATATAATTTGTTTTTTCTAATTGTATTATATATTACTAATTTTATTGTTTTTAACTTTAGTATATTCTAATCACAATGATCAAAATTCTGTTGCTGAAGATATTTGGCTCAATATTTTTTCTGTTAAAAGTTTATATGTGGAAATCATTTTTTAAATATTATATATTTTTCATGACCATTTAGTACCCTTATGCACCCCCCAGCAATCACCACACTGATGTCCTTGAGTTCTTTTTCCTTTTCACTTGAAACCCTCCACCTCCTAACCTCTCCCCACCACCAGCTGTCATCTGCTCTCCATCTATGAGCCTGTCTCTGTTTTGTTTGTTAGTTCAGTTTGTTCATTAGATTCCACATATGAGTGAAATCATATGGTGTTTGTCTTCCTCTGACTGGCTTATTTCACTTAGAGTAATGTTCTCCAGGTCCATCCATGCTGTCAGAAAGGGTATCTTTTTCTTCTTTGTTACGGCCGAGTAGAATTCCATTGTATAAATGTCCCATAGTTGTTTTATCCACTCATCTATTGATGGACACTTGGACTGTTTTCACATTTGGTGATTGTAAATAATGCTGCAATGAATATAGGGGTGCTTATGTTCTTTGGAATTAGTGTTTTGGGTTCCCTTGGATATATGCCCAGAAGTGGGATAGCTGGATCAAAAGGCAGATCCATGTTTAATTTTTTGAGGTATCTCCACACTGCTTCCCACAGTGGCTGCACCAGTCTGCGTTCCCACCAACAGTGCACTAGGGTTCCCTTTTCTCCGCATTCTCACCAGCACTTCTTGTTGGTTAATATATCACTATCAAAATAATAGTTTCAATTCTTCACTAGACAATATAAGTTCAGAATTACTTCCATTACCTTTTATTGGCATTTAAAGGTAATTAAATGATAATTAAATATTTATATGAACTTTTAAGAGTTGAAGAATGAATCAGAGCTATAATATTAGACAGCATTTTTAAATGCCTACCTTATATTAATGCTAATGAGAATCAGCTTTCATATTGCACAGTGTGCTAAAGCCTCATTTTCGGCACTATCCATATCAACAACACAAAGTATCATTTCACTTAGAGCCTCATATTGAGACTATCTGGGCAAACCAAGCAGAGTGAGAGTAAAGTATTTCTGTTTTGAGTGTATTACATGTCAGTTCTCCAAAATGGAATTTCATCATTGTCTTATCATTTGTGAGGAAAATCGTGCTAACAGAAGGAAGTGAAGGAACTCATATGGAGAAGGGCCTTTCTATCCTCAGAACATTTACTACTTCATCTGTGACAAAAAAATAATTACTGTTGGTGGGGAAGTCTAATACACCAGATAATTAAGGTAAAAGATCAAGTTTTCACAAATTTTCCCCACTGTGCTTTGAGAGCTAACCTACTGTGGCTTTATCTCCACCAAGGAGGAGGAGACCTGGTGGAAAAACCAAGATGTGGCAAGGAGGAGCCCCTGAGACTGACCAGAGTAGGGTTGGGCTGGGCAGAGAATCCCCAAAGCCTGAAGCCAGCCAGGCCTTCATGAGCGACCTGTCTTGTGCCTTATAATGCAGAGGTGAGGGGGCCTGTGGGAGCGATGGAGGAAAAGCCTCAGGGACGTTTGAGTTCTGTGTTGGATGGAATCCCCTTCATCTCCACCCACCACAATGATGACAATAATTAGTATTAACTTATTTATGGCTCTTATGGAGTTTTCGTGCTACACCTCATGAAAACCCGTGACTCATGTTCAATGACTATTTCCTTTTTCTGACGGACAAAAGTGTTGTGAAAAGTGTGGGGTCGCACAGGCGCTCGGTGATGGAATAGGGAGTTGGTCCTAGGCAGAATGGAGCCAGAACCCATGTTCATGGACATCGGGCCTCTCATAATTACAGATACATGAGAAGTTCTCGAGGGGAATATGTGCACAGGAAACAACAGTGAAGTGCATCAAAAGAACATGCTGTCTCTGTAAAGTGCTGTGTCCCAATCCCCAATAGGAACTTGGATAATTTACCAGAGCTCTGTGGTTCGAGGTTAGCTTGGCTGACTTCGACCAAGGACACGAGAGTCTGTGTCACTCACTCACTCCCAAATCAAATTGAATTTATGACCATAATGGGAAACCTTCGTCAGTTAGACCTGAAGCAAGGGGGTCTTGCCCTTGCCAGTCACTCTGATCCTGAAGCTGCGTTTAGCTATCTGCAAAACATTTTTATTTTTATATAAAACACGCTGACGGAAGGATGACAGGGATTATCATTTCTTATGTACAGATCTACAGTTTTCAATCAGTCGATATGTCAAAGTATAGTAAAAAACCGAAGCTGAATGCCAAAACTGTTTCTACAATTGGCAGTGATAAGTTTCATTACTTAAAAAATCAATCTGAGTTGAAAATCAGTAATTCTTTTTGCTAGGAGGCTAATAACACATATTTGATGCAGACAGGTACATAGTTCACTCACTATCAACACGTAAGACCTCTCCTTTGCATCAAATACAAAAGTAGTGCAACAAAAAACAAAAAACATGATCTTGGCGAGCGGTTTATGTGCAATGTAGATACCCTTATTCATAACATTCAGATGTGATTAACCGTGACCTTAATTAAAAACGGGTAGTTCCTAGGGACCCCAGTCCACATCTGAACAGAGGGAGAGCTTTCCCAAGAATCCAGTAGGTCTGTGAGGACAGGGCCATGGAAGGCGAGGGGCTGTGTTCCTGTGACACTTTCACTCTGACTTCCTGTTTCATGGAGCAGCTGGACCGAGAGGGGCTCACCAGGCTACGTTGTGTTGCACATGCTCCCAGGGCGCACTTTTGGAAAAACACCGAAGGGCGAAAGATTCCTGCAGTGGAGCTCCCGGGTGTTCAAAATTTGCTCGAGTTTGTACACTGCCTCGGTTTCATGGGGAAGCCCGCTTATTCACCCCCATTTGCACTTCTTCACCTCTCTAACATTCAAATTCACCCAGAGAGAAAGGTGATTTAGTACAATTTTGTCACAATATCTAAGTCTGGTGAATTTGTTTTTTAATTTTATTTTTCAATTATGCTCTTTCCTCTGGGCTAAATAAGAGTGTCACCAAAAAGCTCCCGTCTTTAACACCCATCAAATATTACCTTTACTGAATTCCCACCTGTATTTCCCTAGTGAGCTTTGGTTGTTGGTTCTGTTTTCCTATTATTTTATTTACATAAGTTTAATGACTGTCATCAAATTCCATGTAATTAATTTTGACATATTTTCCTTCTGTTTATAATGATGTATCCAATGCCTTGAATATCAGGTTCTCAATAAATGTTGCTGTCATGGTTGATACTATGCAGACACCCGTTCTCCTCCCAGACCTGTGAGTGGTGCGACTGGTAATTCTAACCCCCCATGGAGCTGCCACGTACTTCGCTCACTCTGAGTAACTGTTGCCAGTATCACTGGGAACAGTAGGTTCAATTCCGTAAGGAAATATATACAACTACAGCTCATAGTTTTTAATGCTTTACTGTCCTAAAATAATTTGTATTATATATACGTATTTGTATATAGATACTTTTGTACTGTTAGTATAAATTAATCCTAATATTGCCAGATTCATCATTATGTATAAATCCTGATACTTTCTCATACTTCAA
>VMDR010029844.1:0-12590 GCA_007922815.1 Macrotus californicus
ACAGAGAGTCCCAAACAAGCTGGACACAAAGAGGACCACATCGAGACACATCATAATTAAAATGCCATAAGTTAAAGATAAAGAGAGATTCTTAAAAGCAGGAAGAGAAATGCAGAGTTAGCTACATAGGAGTTCTCATAAGATTATCAGCTGATTTCTCAAAAGAAACTTCGCAGGCAAGAAGGGGTTGGAAAGAAGTATTCAAAGTGATAGAAAGCAAGAACCTACAACCTAGATTACTCTATCCAGCAAAGCTATCATTTAGAATGGAAGGGCAGATAAGTGCTTCCCAGACAAGGTCAAGCTAAAGGAGTTCATCATCAGCAAGACAGTATTACATGAAATGTTAAAAGGACTTAAGAAAAAGATCAAAACTATGAAAGTTGAAAAGGCAACAAATTCACAACTATCAACAACTAAATTTAAAAAAGTAAGCAAACAACCAGAACAGGAACAGAATCATGGGTATGGTGATCATTTGGAGGGTTATCAGCTGGGAGGAGGGAGAGGGAAAATGGGGGAAAAGGTGCAGGGATTAAAAAGCATAATTGATAGGTACAGAATAGACAGGGGGACATTAAGAATAGTATAGGAAATGGAGAAGCCAAAGAACTTATATGCTTACCATGGCCATGAACCAAGGTGGGGAGGAATGCCAGAGGGAAGAGGGATACCAGGCAGAGAGGAGCATGGGGGGAAAAGCTGGGACAACTGTAATAACATAATCAATCAAATATACTTAAAAAATAAATTACATAGAATAATGCTTTCTGATAAGAGTTTTAGGGTAAATAAATTAAATTACTAAAATTTTTTTGGGTTTATGAAATGTAAATAGTTGATAGTAGAAAGTTTCTAATACATATAAGTATACTATGGATTAAGTCAAAATGGCAGTAGTGCCGTCTGGTATTTTGGGTTATTTTGTATTTTTATTAAAAAAAATTTTTATTGTTATTCTATTAGATTTGTCCCAATTTCCCCCCATTGCTCTTCCCTGCCCCACTCTCTACTCCTACAGTCAATCTCCACCCTGTTTTCCATGCCCATGGGTCATTTATACTTTCTCTTTTTAATATATAATTGTTATTATATGTTTTTCATTGCCATTTGTCCCCTTATACTCTCCTCCTCCTCCCAGCAATTACTACCCTGTTGTCCATGTCCATGAGTCCTTTTTCTTTTTTGCTCCATCCCTCCACCCCCTACCCTCCCCACCAACTAGCTGTCATTTGTTCTCTATCTATGAGTCTGTCTCAGTTTCGCTTGTTAGTTCGGTTTGTTCGTTAGATTCCACATATGAGTGAAATCATATGGTGTTTGTCTTTCTCTGACTAGCTTATTTCATTTAGCGTAATGTTCTCCAGCTCCATCCATGCTGTTGCAAAGGGTAAAAATTTCTTTTTTATATGGCAGAGTAGAATTCCAATGGATAAATGTTCCATAGTTGTTTTATCCACTCATCTACTGATGGGTCATCTTGATCCCTTGCTCTCTCTCTTCTCCTTCTGGTATTCCCATGATGTGGAGGTTGTTATGCCTCATGTTGTCCAAGATGTTTCTTAAGCTCTCCTCATTTTTTCTAATTCTTTTTTCTTTTTGCTACTCTGCCTGATTTTTTCTACCTTGTCTTCCAAAACCCTGATTCAGTCTTCTGCTTCATCTAGCCTACTGTTTATTCCTTCCAGTGTATTATTTATCTCAGATACTGCATTCTTTATTTCTGGGAGAAATAAGGAGTGACTGCTAATGGTCCCAGGGTTTCCTTTCAGGGGATGTTAATGTTCTAAAACTGATTGTGGTGATGGTTGCACAACTGTGTGAATATACGAAAAACCACTGAATTGCGCACTTTAACTAGGTGAAGTGTATGGCGTGTGAATTATATCTCAGTAAAGCTGATGTACACGATACATAGTTTTGTTAGAGATATGTATGATTGCCATATTTATTAAGATGTCGAGGACAGAGAAAACTGACTTCAATTAGGGGCCCCAGAAAATCTTCAGAGCAAACACCTCCATTTGCTGGCACTGATTTGTATCTCACAGAGGCAAATCAATGTCGGTCTGGGCTGAGTGGCCGCATGGATGTATTTTTTAATTGAAGATTAATTGATTCGTGTGAGCAATGCTGGACATGAGGACCGCTAATGCAAATGAAAATACAACTCCTCCAGTTCCCTAACTCATTGAATGGCACTATCATTCTTCCAGTTGCCCAAGCCAGACATCTAAGAGTTACCCTCAACTCCCCTCACTCCCATTTCTAATCTGTCAGCAAGTCCTGTCAATTCTACTCCAAAGTATCTCAAATTCATTCACTTCTTCCCATCTTCCACCGTCACCAAACTAGTTCAAGTTAACATCTTTTACCTCATGTACTGCGGGAGCCTTTTCTCTGGTTTCCTTGAATCTCTTGATTTCTTCTATGGCTTTCTTCATCCAGCAACCAGAGTGAGCTTTTACATTTTCCAATGTGTGGCCTTGCTTAATCTTCTTCAATAGCTTCCCGTTGTTCGTACAGACCAGAATCCTGAGTGTGGCCTCCAAGGCTATGCCTACTTGTCTGACCTCATCTTAAGCTACTCTTTTCCCTCATTCTCTGCACTGTTAGCCACACTGTCCTCTACTGGGCTGCTAATTACCACCTCCTAGACAAATTTGATGACCTCTTTCTTTACCCTGGCCTCCATTATTGACCATTGATTGCCTTGTTATTGAAATTCGCTTTTCCAGTTGGTCCAAAGGTTGTAGGTTATTGTTAAACTGATTCTCTTTTCCGTTTGCCTTTATTTTTTTTGGCTCCAAAGAAGATCCTTTACTGAGACTTATTTAAAACATTTCAGTCCTTGATGTCAATAAACTTCTACTCAGTTGACAGGCTGATGGCTGAGCTTGGTAAAGGTTTCTTCATTTTGTGGTTGATGACAAGAAGCTGGATCCGGAACTCATGCTCGGTGAGGTCCGGGAAGCCAGCCAGCTTGGCCACAGGCATCGTGGTGTAGAGCTTGAGGAAGCGGTGAATGGTTGAGAGCTGGGCCTGCTGCTGCACTTCATCAGAAAGCACCTTTGGCTGCTGCAAGAAGGGCCCCTTGTGGTAGTTGGGGCGCACATTATCATGGTTGAGAAATATAGGAGACAGGAATTTAGAGCAGGAATAGCTGAAAAGTTCCTCGTAGACCTGTGGGTCACCTTTCTGTATGCGTAGCATCTTATTACCCCTGTGTCCCTCCTGCAGCTGGAGGTGAATGCTCTCATCAATACACATGGGGTACATGGTGAGGGCTCTGGCCAGCAGTGCATGCATCTGCTCATTCTTCTTGTTAATCATCTCATACTTGTAAGTGGTCCTCTGGACCATTTCTTTCCTGTTTCTTCTTTCACCAGTATCAGCATTCTCTCAGCCATTCGAACTATGTACTTTAAAGCCATTTTCCTTTTTTATTATTTTATTGTTCATGGTATTACAGATGTCCCCATCTCTCCCCTTTGCCCGCCTCCACCCATTCCCCATCCCCTTCCCTCTGGCCGTCCCCACACTGTTGTCTGTCTCTGTGGGTCATGCATATTTGTTCTTTGGCTGATCCCTTCTCCTTCTTTCATCCAATCCCCCCTCCCCGCCCTTCTGACAACTGTCAGTCTGTTCCATGGACTGTTCATGCCTCTGTTTCTATTTTGTTCATCGGTTTATGTTGTTCATGAGACCCCACATATAAGTGAGATCATATGGTATTTGTCATTGACCTAGCTTATATTCTTCATATCAAGTAAATTACCAGGTTGTCTTGTTTCTTGCATGTTTCACTTTCCATTGTCATTATTTTAGTTCTGACCCTCATCACTTCATCTTTAGACTCATAACATTTAAATAGATCTTGCTGCCTGTGTTTTCTCTCACCCAGATGTGTTCTAAACAACACTGGCATTTCAATGTCATTAAAGCTTCGATTTCATTGTATCCCTTACCTTCTCATAAAGTTTCAGTGACTTCTCATTACCAGCAGAAGAAACTGCAAGATCTGTGGCTTATAATACAAAACCCCTTATATTCCTGCCCAATATTTCACAAATGATACTATACAAGATGTTAGTAAAAATCTACATACCCTGCATTAAACAAAGTTATATAGTTTCTTTGCTGTAATATTTCCTGAAACTTTTCATGAACTAATGTGCATTATAATGCTCCAAAAGGGTATATACAGAATGCAGTATTTCCAAAACATAGTTTAACTCAGGAACCCTATTTTTATGATCATCTGTTAACATTTTATGTAGTGCTAGTGTTGCGAGAAAAAGCATTTAGGAAATGCTGAGGTCTCCCCTTCTTACATTTCTAGTCCTATTTCCAATGAACTTCCCTACATCAATTGCTTAGGCCAAATAACTATTAGTCTCCCTGAGCCATGCTCAGTCTCAGGCACAGTCCAAGTTTTAATTTGTTCTGTTCTGCCCATGTGGAATGCCCTTCTCTTTCTTGATGCATCTATATATTTGTAATTTTTATTGACAGAATTCATATACCATAACATTTACAGTTTTAAAATATACAAGTCCATTGTTTTTAGTATATTCCCAAAATTGTGCAACTGTCACCAGTATCTAACTCCAGAACATTTTCATCAGCCCGAAAAGAAACCCCATAACCATCAGTAGTGATTCTCCATTACCCCCTCCTGCAGCCCCTGGCAACCACCAATCTGCTTTCTATCTCTATTTGCCCATTCTGGGCATTTCCTACAACCTCTGCATATCTAAATCTTATTTACCCAAAGACTGTGTTTGTTTGTTCAGTCATTTGTTCATTCATTCAGTTAAAATCGCATTGTCAAACGCTGTGCCAGCCTGTGAGTGTACAAAGGTAGATGACACTGTGCAGTGAAGGAACTCCCAGCCTAGTGGGGGAGACGGACAGCACGGCGCTATAAGCGCTGTTGTGCTGTGGTGCCGTGAACAAAGTGCCAAAGGAACAAAGTGGTGGCAGGAATAAATTGCAGAGAGTCAGGGAATAGGTTGCGTTTGACCGGCTATGGGTTCACTTGTTCATTCATTGACTCACGTACTTAGCAAACAACTGCCCTGCCCCTGTCATGTGCCAGGCACAGTGTTGGGTTCTCAGGATACAAAGATAAACAAGCAAAATTCCTGCGCCTCAAGGAGATCTACAGTCTGCAGGAGATAAATATATAAACAGTTTCAAAACAATCTGATAAGTTGTGCCCTGACTGGTGTGACCGGTTGGAGCGTCATCCCGTATGCCAAGAGACTGCGGGTTCGACTTCTGGTCCGGGCACATACGTCAGTTGTGGGTTGTGACCCTGGTTGTGGCACGTATGAGAGGCAACCCATCGATGTTTGTCCCTCACAGTCAATGTTTCTCTCCTTCTCTCTCTACCTCCCTTCTTCTGTCTCTAAAATCAGTAAAGTGCAGCCTCAAGATGAGGATAAAAAAAACCCTGCTAAGTTGTGTTAGAAGAATGTATCACTGGCTATGGGAACAGAGACAAGAGTAACTAACTCTGCTTGTAAGTTCGAAGAAAAAATAGAAGTTTACCAAGTGGATAGGTATGGGGGCGGCATTTCAAGCAGATAAACTAGACCTCTTCTGACTGTGCTGGCCTAATGCTCATTTCTTTCACTGAATGGGAACACCTAATGCCTGTGTTGCTCTGACTAGCCCTTAGTCACACACCTCGTCACACATGGATATCTTGTCTCCCTCCCCAAAGGCACTGTGTGTCCTTTGGGATAAGAGCTTTGTCTTGTCCCTCTGAGCGCGCCCTCATTCTCGTAGTGTTTTATGAATAGGAATTTTTTAAAGATCCCAACAAGTGAATTACAGCTGAGACACCAAGTTGCCTATCGCATTTCCCCTTCCTCAGACGTAGTGTGTAGATGAAGGCCTTAACATGGAGTAAGTACATGGATGCTCGCTTTGCATCCATCTCCTATACAAGAACTGAGAAAGTTGCTCCCTAGACTAAACCTTTTCACTAGTGCAAAATCTTTTGATCAGCCATATTAAAGACACTCATAAGGCAAAGGGACCATATTAGAAATGTACCCTTGGTTCATAACCAGGTAGATTTTATCAACAACGAAGATTAATATTTATTAAAATTTACAATCAGCCCTGGTTGGTGTAGTTCAGTGGACTGAGTGCTGGACTGTGAAGCAAAGGGTCACTGGTTCGATTCCCAGTCAGGGCACGTGCCTGGGTGGTGGGCCAGGTCCCTGGTGGGGGGCGCATCAGAGGCAACCACACATGGATGTTTGTCTCCTGGTCTTTTATCCCTTCCCCTCCGTCTAAAACAAGTAAATAAAATCATTTAAAAAATTACCATCAGTTGATATTAAACAAAACAGATTACTCTCCATAACCAATTTTTGCCTTAAGGGCAAGAACGGAGTTTTCCTGGAGAAGGAAAGCTGCCTCAAGACTGTAATGCGGAGCCCTGACCAGTGTGACTCAATTAAATCGGTTGGGCATCATCCCGCAAGCTGAAGGGTCGCCCTATCATGGTGCGTGCTTGGGTTGCAGGTTTGGTCCCTGCTTGGACTGCATGCAAGAAGCAGCCCATCCATGTTTCTCTCCCTTTCTTTCTCCCTCTCTTTCTCCCTCCTTTCCCCTCAAATAAATAACTTCTTTTTAAAGAAAAGGTTGTAACGTAGAAATCCTGCCTAAGTTTCCAGGCTGTTGGCCTACCCTACAAATCTCAATCTTGCCAGCCCCCACAATTGTGTGAACCAGTTCCTTAAAATAAATCTGTCTCTGTCTCTCTCTCTCTCTCTGTTCAAAAAATAAACATTAAAACCTGACCAGCGTGGCTCAGTGGGTTGGTCGCCATCCTGCAAAGCAAAAGGTCACAGGTTTGATTCCTGGCCAGGGCACATGACTGGGATGTGGGTCCGTTGGGGCATGCAGGAGAGCAACCGATCAATGTTTCTCTTTCACATGAATATTTCTCTTTCTCTCTCTCTCCTTCTGTTTCCCTCTCTCTAAAAAGGTAAAAAGAAAGATTAACATAATTTCTACTCCAAACACAGACCAATCCGGGTCAAGGAAACTAAGAAATTCAATAAAAGTACCTCTTGATACCCTTCTGTGAAAATCAGTTGTAAGATACTGGGGAGATCATTGACGGAGGACAGTGCCAAGGGAAGCCCCAAACAGGACACAGGTTTTTCTCCTGCTCAGGGAGAGCAGGACTCAGTCCAGGAAGGCTTCATTGCTTCTTTGGTTTATGTCGCTTCATGAGGCCTGATCCAGACCATTCTACAGCTGACAAAGCTTCTAGGTGCTCTTTTCCTGCGCTCCAGGAGCATAGGACTGCTTGTGGAGGCTGTGGCTGGCTCCTTGGTGTTAGCAGAGCACCCATTATTTCCTGACAATGGGATGCAGCACCCATACAGTCCCTGATCATGACAGTAAAGACACTTTTCTTGGATTTCAGGAAGGCTACCCGGAAATGGAGATTCTCTGGCTGATGATCATGTCTTGGAATACTGGAATATTCATGTACGGCAACGGAAAGTATCTGTCTGCTGAAAAGTGGTGTGGCCTGTCAGTGCGTTTTGTTGACTACCTCGGCTCACTCAAGAGAATCTATGAGACTCAGGTAAGGAAGGACAGGGCTAGAAGGGGGGCACCATGACCCGGGGCAGAGAGCTTTCTCTGGGCTCTTGGTAAGGCCTTGGTGCTACCTTCCTGGGCTGGAAAAGGATCTTGCTCTTTGCTCCTCTCAGTGGTTCCGTGGGCCTGCAAGAGTTAGGGGACTGTAAACAGCAATTTCTTAGAGTGAAAACCAGGAAGGATGGTGAATGGGCAGGAACTTACAGACAGCGGATGGAGTCTAATTAAGATGAAGGCCCAGAGTGAGCTCCAGAAAGATGTATCCCTGTTGGTGCCAGTGCATGCAGGGAAGTGCTGACCTCTGTGACTATGTGAAAAGGTATTTTCTCCAGGAGCTCTTCTGAGTTGCAGGCTTCTGGGCCATTAAACTAACCAGGAGAGGCTTGGTGGAGAAAAAGTCGTCTTACCAAATAGGATCAAAGGATCATTTGTGTCCCCTGGCTGCTGTGTCTCAGTGGATTGAGCACCGGCCTGTGAAACAAAGGTTGTCAGTTCAATTCCCAGTCATGGCATGTGCCTGGGTTGCGGGTCAGGTCCCCGGTAGGGGTTGCATGAGAGGCAACCACACACTGATGTTTCTCTCCCTCTCTTTCTCCCTCCCTTCCCCTTTCTCTGAAAGTAAATAAATAAAATCTTTTTTAAAAAGAATCATTTATGCTTTAGGTAGCTTCTACCATGTGATAACTGCCTGTCCCTAGAAAATACACCTATTGTGATGGGGTCCCTCTTCCCCAAGAAAGTACTGTATTTTCTCCCCAGTGTGGCTCAGGTATCGTTTAGACTCCCGTGCCATCACCATGGGTTGGGGAGGCTTTCCCACATATCTTTTCCCCTGAAGAAATCTATTTCCCAATCTCTTTCCCAGGTTAATGTTCTGTATAGTGAGCTGATGGAAGCACTGGAGAAAAAGAAAAGGTCTAACTGTTTCATGAAGAAGAACTGAGGACTGCTGGAAGAAGTCGCAGTAGCGGGCTGACTAACAGCAGCTGGGAGGGAGGAGGAGCATGGCCTGAGGCGTTCAATATATCAATTATTGTTAAACTTTTCGGTTTTTGTATCTGTTTTCTCAGGCCCTAGTTTCATAGAGTTAAATTGCATGTTCTAGAATAAAAGCATCAGAAATAACTTATTGTTGTGACTAGCTCATTTTCCAAAGTGTTAAGAAATTATATATGGATGTAGCCCATGGGAGAGCAAGGTGATTGTCTAGGAAAGGATCTTGCTCATTGTTCCTCTCAGTCATTCCATAGAACTTCAAGACTTTGGGGGCTCTTGGCTGGCTGGTGTGGCTCAGTGGACTGAGTGCTGGCCTGTGAAACGAAAGGTCGCCGGTTTGACTCCCGGTCAGGGCACATGCCTGGGTTGTGGGTTAGGTCCCCAGTAGAGGGAGGCAACCAATTGATTCAATGCTTTTTTAACTCTCTTCCTCCCTTCCCCCCTCCCTAAAAAGAAATTAACAAGATATTTTTTACAAAGAGTTAGGAGACTCTTGCCCCATGTGAACAAAAAAGAAAGTTCATCCCAGTCCAACACAGGTTGCATCTTATCCCAGAAGTGCTCGATTCCCAATACCTGAAGACAACAGAGAATCAGACTCTTTCATCAGAAGGACTTTAGTGGTCCCTGGGCCCAGCATTGACTGGATTCATGAAATGTCTTTATGACATTCTTGAGAATTGATTGTCTGGTCTCTGTTAGAACACGTCCTATGACAAGGAACTCCCAAGATTGCTCAATCCACCTTCTTGCCTGTCTCACTGGCAAAAAGCCCTTCCTCATACTGAACAGAAATTTGCCTCCCTCTACCAAGTCTGCTTCCCTGTCCCAGATGCCCTTTGGAGAACTGAAGGCAGAAGCCGGACCCTTCGGCGATTCCTCATACGATGTAGTCACACCTCCCCTTCCAGGAGCCAAATCCCATGTTCCAGTGAGGTTTGACCCACACACTGTTCATGGCCTCATTCTGGCTACACTTGCACTCGTGCACTGTGAGATCACATTGGCTTTTTCCTCCCCGGTCAACCTGTGTTAACATTTTCAAATGTTGGATTTTCGAAGTACGTTTATATTTACAGAGAAGTTGCAAGTCAGCACCGCAGCTTTCCTCGTTAACATTTTCTCATTCTGTCTTTGTGTGTTTCTTTCGGAACCACCAATGGAGTCATTTTTCTCCATTGCCCTTTAATATCTCAGTGTGTATTTCTGAAACACAGGGACAGTCCTCTATGTGACCACAGGGCAACCATCAAAATTAGGAAATAAACAGTGATACAGGTATACCGTAACTCATCTATAGACCTCATTTGAACTTCACTGATTGTCCTAATAAAGGCCTTCCTCAGTTGCATTTAGCTGTCATGTCTCATCTGCTGCAAAACAAAACAGTTCCTCAGTCTTTCCTTATCCTTCAGGACCTTGGTATTTTTGAAGAGCACAGGCTAACTAACCACTTTGTAGCATGAACCTTAACTTGGATGTGTCTGATGTTTCCTAATGATTAGGTTCAGTTGCTGCATTTTGGGTAAGCATACCACAAAAGTGATTTATTCTCAGTGCAGCATATCAACAGACACACAAGGTCAGGTTGTTCTGTCACTGATTAACATTAGCGTGGTGTCTGCTGCGTACCTAGTAATTGATTAAGTAAATATGAACTACTTTCGGGAACATATTTGAGACCAAATATTCTGTTTCTTGTTAAACGCACTTGCTAGTTTTAGCATCCATTGATCATTCTTGCCTGAATTAATTTTTACTGTGATGTTTGCTAAATGTGGATTTTCAAATTTCCATCATCCCCTTTTTATTTATTAGTTGGCTTGTTAGCTAGAGCAATTTCTACTCTCCCACTTAATTATTCGTGTTTATAAAATATTTCAGTACAAACTCATGGGTTTCTACTCCATGAGTTCTATTTTATTTAATGAGTTATCCACTATTATCATTATTTTATTTCTCAAAGCGGGCTCCTACATCCTTTAGACATATCCCCCTCATTCTTTGAACTCTTCCTTAGTTTGTGGCACAATAAGATGTATTTTCTGCCCTGGCTGGTTGTGGCTCAGTGGATTGAATGCCAGCCTGTGAACAAAAGGGTCACCGGTTTGATTCCCAGTCAGGGCACATGCCTGGGTTGCGGGCCAGGTCCCCAGTAGGGGTGTGCAAGAGGCAACCGATCGGTGTGTCTCTCACACACCAATGTTTCTCTTTCTCCCTTCCTCTCCCTCTCTCCAAAAATAAATACATAACATCTCAAAAAAAAACAAAACTGCACAGACGTGATGCACAAGCGGCATGTTGTTGAGATGGAGCTGCCATTCACCAGTTGCCCATAGCTGCAGCCTTCTGAATCATCTGAATAGTTTCTGCAGAGGAATATGTTCAAGCTTAATGCAAAATTCAATGCAGATCTGTTGCCAGCCTTGATCCTATCCCCCTTTGGTTTGTCCATGTGTCCTTCATACCTGTTCCTGAAAACCCTTTTTGTTTTTGTTGTGTTTTTTTAGGTTAGGTTGTTGATGTCAGTTTGTTGTCATTTTACTGTTCATATTTTTGGACGTCTTCTTTTTCTTAGATTAGTTTCTTTAATATTTCATATAATAAAGACTGGGTGATGATGAACTCCTTAAACTTGACCTTATCTGGGAAGCACTTTATCTGCCCTTCCATTCTAAATGATAGCTTTGCTGGACAGAGTAGTCTTGGATGTAGGTCCTTGGCTTTCATGACTTGGAATACTTCTTTCCAGCCCCTTCTTGCCTGTAAGATTTCTTTGAAGAAATCAGCTGACAGTCTGATGGACACTCCTTTGTAGGTAACTCTCTTCTTTCCTCTCATTGCTTTTAAGATTCTCTCCTGATCTTTCACCTGTGGTAATGTAATTATGATGTGCCTTGGTGTGGGCTTCCTTGGGTCCAACTTCTTTGGGACTCTCTGTGCTTCCTGGACTCCCTGGAATCTATTTCTTTTGCCAGATTGGGGAAGTTCTCCTTCATTATGTTTTCAATCTCTTGCTCTTCCTCTTCTTCTGGCAGCCCTGTGATTTGGATGTTGGAATGTTTAAAGTTTTCCTGGAGGTTCCTAAGCCTCTCCTCATATTTTTAAATTCTTGTTTCTTCATTCTGTTCTGGTTGAATGCTTATTTCTTCCTTCTGGTCCAAACCGTGATTTGAGTCCCGGTTTCCTTCCTGTCACTGTTGGTTCCCTTTATTTCACTTTTCATAGCCTTCACTTTTTCCTCTAATTTGTGACCATACTCAACCAATTCTGTGAGCATCCTGATTACCAGTGTTTTGAACTGTGCATCTGATAAACTGGTTATCTCTTCATTGCTTAGTTGTATTTTTTCTGGAGCTTTGATCTGTTCTTCCATTTGGGCCACTTTTGTTGTCTCGGCGCACCTGTTACATATGAGGAGCGGAGCCTTAAGCATTTTCGAGGGTGGGGCAACCCACATCATTGTGTTGTGGAGTTGTATGTGGGGGCGGGGTCCAGGAGGGAACAGTGCCACTTGCTCAGCTCTCTGCCGGTTTTCAGTCACTTCCCCCACTACCCACAAGCAAATTGGGCCTTTCTGGTGCCAATTCCCTGGGTGGGTGGGTTTGCGTATGTTCTGGGACCTTGTGAGTCTCTCCAATGAACTCTCCTGTGAGGCTGGGAGTTTCCACTCCCCCCCCCCCCCCGCCACGCCACTTCAACCCCCCACAGGTGTTTTCAGTCAGAGGTTTGAGGCTTTATTTCCCTGTGCTGGAACCTTGTGTTGTGTGGTCTGTCTTGCTCCCCAGTTGTTCCTCCTGGTTTATCTGCATGCAAAAGTGTGACTGCCCACTCTGCCAGCCACTGCCTTGCTGTGAGCCCTCTCCACCCTGGCTGCCCATCTCTGCCCCTTCTACTGGTCTGGATGAACGTTTCTTCTTTAACTCCTTGGTTGTCGGACTTCTATACAGTTCAATTTT
>VMDR010029845.1:0-12590 GCA_007922815.1 Macrotus californicus
GGGGCCACATCAACATCACGGTTGCCTTTTAAGGGCCAAATGTAGAGCTCCTTGCCCCTAGTTAAAGAGTAGTTACATGTACACAGTCCTAAAGTTACATTCGGCCCTTACAAGGCAACCGTGAGGCTGATGTGGCCCCCGGTGAAAATGAGTTTGACACCCACAATTTAAAGCCTCTAAATGCCTTAATCCTGCCCCAGGTGTGGGGAAATGCGGGTAATGAGAGGTCTACTAAAAAAAAAACATATAGGCAGCATATGCTGGGAGCTGGATGAGGAATTAAAATGTGTCCTAAGAGCTCAGTAGATTGAGAAATCACTCCCGGTTGGGGTGATCAGAGAAGTCTTCAAGGAAGAATTAGCACTTGTTCTGGTCCTGAGGCCCCAAAGAAAACAATCTGTCCTTAATTTCAGCCTATGGTAGCTGAGTAAGAATATGAGACCATGTGTGGCCAGATCTTCCCATTTTTCAAAAAAAGCTGAAAATCTCAATTTTAATGCAAAATCTCTTATTTTTAAAATGATGACAACATTCAACGTTTTGTAAAAATGCCATGCAGGGCAAATAAAATGATCAAATATCTAATCGGTGTTCAAGTTTCCCAATTGTCTCATTTTGGGGGTTGGAATACAAATCCAAACAATTATCCCACATGATGTTGATTTGGTTTTTAAATGTCTTTTAATCCATAGATAAACCCTGCTTTCTCTCTAACATCACTGATAGATCACTGTGAAGTTTAGCACTCATTCATTCACTCCCCAGGTAAGTCATTCAATGAAGCTTTGACTAAGTACCCACTCTGTGCCTGGCAGGTTAGAGAGGAAGAGACAGGGAAGGAGTCCTGCCTTCCATTGATTCTAAGTTAATGATTAGACATGAGGGCCCCCTCAGATAGACGTTTCCTTGGGAGCTCAGCAGCTCTCTAAGGAGTCCCCATGCGACTATCTGTACACTTTTCAGACAAATATTGGAACTGAAGGCCTGTCAGCTTGGGGAGAGAGAGTCTGTACTGCAGCCAACTGAGACTCACAGCTGGAAACGAACCCAGGCAGCTCCTTCCCTTTCCTCCCTTATTTGGAGACTGTATGTTCTCCAGTGAGCAAAAAAGAACTGGAATCTTCACTTTCTTTTCATACTTGGCTTTTTTACCCCTTACAACTGACACCAGTAGGAAAAATATCCAATAGGTCTGGGAACTTTTTCTATTAGAAGTTGCTAAAAATTGAATTCACATGTGATAAACACTTGGTGAACTTACCAAGTCTGCAAATCTGCATTTAAACTGCTATCACCACAGCACTGTACTATGAGTTTTAAGCAGCACACCAAAAACCTGGCTCTTCCTCTCCATCCTGAACTACCTGTCGGATTCATGCATCAGCCACACAGTGGAGAAAGGGCTCTGTTTGTTGTTGTTGTTGTTGTTGTTGTTGTTGTTGTCTCTCATTTCTGATTTTTCCCTAGCATCTGCTGCAGGTTGGCCGTGATGCAGGGGAAAGAGTGATATTTGATTCTGGCCTCATCTCTCGCCAAATGTACTCATATTCTCCTTTCTTTCCCCAAATCGGCACTTTTCTTCTCTCCTGAGTTACAAACTTATCTACCTCAGGCTCTGCTCTTTTCTCACTTGGTTGATAGCAGCCTTCCCAGGTCTGGAATTCTCACTACAGCACCATGCGCTCCACCTCACCCCCACCCCTCACCCGACATGACCCTGCAGTACTCCTCTATCCCTCTCCCTCTTCCCCCTTTCATTTGCAAGGAGGACCAGGGTGACCTTGCTTTCTGTACCCTATCCTTTCAGGGAGCCCCTGGTCTTTCCTGGGGTGAGCCTGCAGGGTGATTCCCATGGCCTGAGCTCCCCAGGGTGGGGACAATGAGTTTCCAAGGAGTGGAATAAGCGGCCATCATCCTCAGCTGGGAGGGTATTTCCCTCCAAATTGTAAATTCAGACAAACTTCAGAGGGGAAGGGTGTGATGGCAGCTGTGGTATCTGCTTGGAGCAGTGTGTGACTCTTGAATACTTGTGGGTAGACAGTAAAAGCTGTTATTTGTCCAGTGCCTACCCAATGGCAGGCACAGTGCTTAAGCTTTTACATGGATTATTTCACATAATCCTCACCACAACTTTATAAGGGAGCCTCAATTATCACCTCATTTTATTTATTTATTTTTAAGATTTTATTTATTTCTTTTTAGAGAGAGGGGAAAGGATGGAGAAAGAGAGAGAGAGAGAGAAACATCTGTGTGGGGTGACTTCTTACATGCCCCCTACAGAAGACCTGGAGTACAACCCAAGCATGTGCCCTGACTGGGAATCAAACCAGCAACCCTTTGGTTCACAGGCCGGCACTCAGTCCACTGAGCCACACCAGCCAGGGCTATCACCTCATTTTAAATATGCGGAAACAGGGACGTAAATTAACCTGCCCCAGTTTAGCATAGCTAGAAAGTGGCAGAGCCAGGATTCAAGCCCATACCTATCTTGTACTCCTTCCACCGTGTCCCTGGATTTACCAGGTGCTGAGTCCTAGGTCACTCTGAATTCCTAACCCATGTCTTCCTATTCTTAAGTGATCTAGTCTCCACACTCAGGTTTCTGTGCCTTTTCAAAGTTGCACTTTCTATAATCGGTAAGGTCTTTCTACAACTACATCTCCTAATCCAAGGATCAGTATAGCTGTCACTTAAGCCTTTAATAGAATTGACTCCAACTATTCAATATGATGCCATTGAAATGAGTGTTTAATATATGTCTTGCGAAGGAGATGAATGTGACTTCTCTTAAGCAGCCTTCCTTCTACAAAGGCTCAGCAGTCAGTAAGTGCTGAGTACTTGAGACTGCCTTCAAAATACAAGCGGAAAGGAATAAACCACAGCTATTGTACTGTCTATCCTGCAATGAATATTTATTGAATGAATGAAAGAGAGTAGTCAAAGCTTCCAAATCACTGAAAGAATAAGAAATAAAAAAATATTCTGAATGACTACTGGAGTGTTGAAAAGGTCTAGACAAAATTAGTGAAGAACAAGAAAATGTCCTCATTCCCCCCCCCCCCTTGACTTCAAATAAAGTAGAGCAAACATGAGCTATGCCTTCTCATTCTAAATACAGGCCTGTAATATACAGGAAGCTTAACAGGGTGCCAAAAAGCATAAAATACCAAGGAATGCCCTTTAAAGACACGTTAGAATGTCTAACAGACCTAACAGTTGGTAAAATCCAGATGGGACAAAATGAGAAGCGGCAATGAAATTGTTTGTTAAAACACACATTTCTGGGCCCCATTCCCAGAGTTTCTGATTCTCCAAGTGGGATTAGTTGTAAAACGTATACCTCTAAGGAAATGTACTGAATAATGTCTAATGTGATGTCAATTACAGCTGAGTACTTAACATATCAATTTGCTGATGATAAATATTAAAAATTCTAATACAGATGGAGTGTCTTGTATATCCTGATGCTTAACTTTTTTTTTTTTACTAAAAGCAGGTAGATGCTTTGCCTTATGGGGTGCGTTGAAAGCCAAGTGTTGCCTAGGCTTTGCTGCCAAGGGCCATGAAAATGGAGGGAGAGGCGTCACATACATTCAGGGAGGTAGGTGCCTGAGGGCATTTTGTACAGCAATTTCCTGTAACAGTATTTGACCCAACACATTACAAACACAGCCCCCCCCCCCCCAACAGGACAGCATTTGCAAATCTATACCTAGATTTTATTTTTAAAAAAGTTTTACCTATTTACTTTTAGAGAGAGGGGAAGGGAGGGAGAAATACAGGGACAGAAACATCGATGTGCAAGAGAAACATTGATCCGTTTGTTGCCTCTCGTATGGGCCCGGACTGATGGGGGACCTGACCCGAAACCAAGGCATATGCCCTGACTGGGCATCAAACCCGCAACCCTTCACTTTGCAGGATGACGCCCAACCAACCAACCCACACTGGTCAGGGCTGTGCCTACATTTTAAAAGGAGTTAGTTAGATGAACAAGGATAAAGTACGGACATCTAGAACACACACAGGAAGCGAAATGCAGAAGAGACTCCTCTCTCCTACTGCCCCAAGAGAGACATTACCCAGGGAACTCTGGTCAGATTTAAGGTACATCACTGTCCCTTTACCCACTCAGACTAGTTTATCATGCTGCAAACTGGGATACCTCTGCAGCAGAAGGAATAGTTTGTTGCTTTGGGTATTGATGTAGATGGTTCAAAATTGTGTGAATGGAAGGAATCTCATCTATTTTATATATTGCCCCTTCATTGATCAAGTTCTATCTGGGACTACATAATGTTCTAAAAAGTCTTAGGTCTTTAAGATTTTGAGACTCAAGCTGAAACTGTTCTCAGTGATTAAAAAAAAAAAATCTGTCCTTACTTTGGCTCTTCTTGAGAATTTCCTTTTGCCAAACTCAATTATCTGTCAGTGGGCAATACAGTTGTGTAGTCAAAAAATGTCCAAGTGGCCCAGTTGGTTGGAGCATCATCCTGTATACCAAAAGGTTGCGGGGTCTGTCCCCAGTTAGGGCACACACTTAGATTGCAGGTTCAATCTCTGATCAGAGCACGTATGGGAACTAATCGATCAGTGTTTCTCCCTCACATGGATGTTTTTCTGTTTCTAAAATCAATAAACATATCCTCAGGTGAGGATTTTTAAAAAGGCTCAAGAGTACAAAGAGTGAGTATACACGCCTTAGGGCACATGACTCTATCAGAATGCACACACAGGCAGCCAAGAGCCAAAGAAAGTTTTGCCTATGGGTTCTTATCATCACATGCATCTGGGTTGAAGGACTCAGCAACTCCGAGCAAACTTGTAAGGATCAGGTTAGTCACACAGGCAGCCCCTCCAGGCGTTTACCCTAAGGAGAGTTTTCAGAGAAGACTCTTGGGATGGATGGGGAGAAAAAAGCTGAGGATATCCCTGTGGCCAATGGGTAAATAGACTACATTTCTCTGTTTTCATGAGACACACATACCCTTGTCCTTGCTTTTTTTTTAGTTTCTAGATATTACTATTGAGGACAGAATGTGAGAGCTAGGAAGAACCATGAAAGCCACTTAGTTTAGTCCTCTCATTTTCTCCTGAGGCTCAGAGAAAGGTGTTGTCTCAAGTTCCCACAGCTGGAACCAGGACTCCTGACACGCTATTGAATGCTCTTGTGAAAGGCTGTCCAAAAACAATCTTTTGAAGGAAGAAAAAGAAGGAAGAATTGCTGACTGCAGTGCTGGGAACCATTAAGTAATCCAGCTTAAGGAATTTGACCTATATCCTCCCAATGAAACTGAAATGAAGAGGGAAGGCAATAGATGGAGATACCAGTAAGTTGGGAAAAGGTGCACTTAAGAAATGCTTAACCACAGTTACTTTTGTGAAGGGTCCAATGAATTGGCCCCCACCAACTGCTCCAGCCTCAGTTTGCTCTGTATCCTCCCAGGAACCCTTTTCTGCAGCAGCAAAACAGGCGAACGCCTTGACTCACAAGTGCCTCTTGATCTTTACTCTTCCCCCACCTCATAGAGGCATAATTCAAATTCAGAAGAATCTGACTGCAGAGTACTGGAGCTTTTCAGGGGTTTGAGGAGCCAGAGCAGAGAGTGTTGCTAGAAATAGTACCTGGTAACCTGTGTCATGGGACAAGAGTGGCAAAATCTAATTGCTATTTCAATCTGGGAGTGGGGGTGGGAATAGGGAAGATGGCCAAGTGCTAGCATAGCCTGAGAGCCTTCGTGGAAGAAATGGTTCTTAAAACCAGGCTTTGAAAATGGTTTTTATTTTTTGGATGATAAATTCTTATATGTGTTATTCTCAGATCTCTGCACAGTGTTCTGTAGAAGGTTTGTATTCAGTATGTTTTTTAAAATATTTTATTTATTTATTTTGAGAGATAGGGGAAGGGAGGGAGAGAAACATCAATGTGTGGTTGTCTTTCTTGTAACTCCTACCTGGGACCTGGCCCGCAACCCAGGTGTGTGTCCTGACTGGGAATCGAACCGCTGACCCTTTGGTTCACAGGCCAGCACTCAATCCACTGAACCACACCAGCCTGGGCTGTATTCAATATGTTTTTATTGTTGATGATGATATTTATTATTATACCTGGAAATAATTAATTCAACTGAAACATACTCAGAGGGAACTGTTTAGTCTTTTGAAACCAACCAATTCTTTTCTCTTTTTGGGTGTAGGAGTGCGTCTGCCAAATTCTGGTACCTTCTGGATGTGTGTACACTGGGAAACGACGGATGAGGCTGACTTCAGAAGGAGGGTGTGAGAAATAAATGACTGATTTTAATTTTAGATCTGTAGAAATATTTGGGAAGCCTGCTTGGTGATGTTTTCATGATTAAAAATGACCTGGTGCATGCGCTTGACAGGAACATGGGCCACAGCAGGCCTGACATATGCTTTTTCCCATCTCCATATGTTTCATTTACATCTTAATCCACAGCCTGGTGGGAAATAGCCTGGTAATATAGCACTGTGGGGACTGCTGTCAGTTGGTCTCATGCTAGTTTCTTAGCCTGGGGTATTCACACGTCCTCCACTGAGCTGGAACCTGGCCCTGGGCCTGTGGGCTTGCCATTGGGCTGACTGCAAGGGAAAGAAAATTCAAAATGTGGAATGACTTGTTCGATGTTCGTCAGGGATGTGTTAGGTCTGTTTACAGAAGGAGGAAATGACATTTGAAGAAAATTGGTTCAGGGAGAAATGCTGTCATTATATAAGCATGTGGAATCTAGTAACTGACTGCCTACGAGAGTAACAGATTGGTTAACTTGTGAAGACCCCAATGTGCCCTTTCCCCACTGCAGTGTTGTAAGAAGAGCACGGGCTTTGGAGCTCAGTACATCTGGATCTGGGTCCCAGTCCTGCCACTTAAGACTATTCAAACCTCCAGCCTCACTTTCCTCATCTGTAAAATGAGGATAATAATAGTAGCTTAAAATAGTTTTATTGATCTTCAAATCAGTTGATATAAAGGATTGGGTATAGTGCTCAATACATAGAATGAGCACAATTAAAAAAGTTAGTAGTAATAACAATAACTATTAAATATTTTAGAAGGGCCTACTATGTGCCAAACACTGAGTTATGCACTTTTGTCACATTGTCTTGCTTAGTCCTGATAATAATGTTATGAGGTCAGTAGAATTATCCCCGAAAATGCCTAATACTATTAACAATGATAATATGCTAGCAGCTGAGATTGGAGTAGATCATTTGGGACTTTCTAAGCTTGCTTTTTCTCCCTTATTTCTCCCCTACACCTTCCCCCACTGAGTTTTGGTGGCCAAAAGGCTGGAAATGTTTCACCAGGTGATGGGAGAATGAAGATAGGTCAAGAATACAACCATTTGCAATCCAAATGCTGGAAGAAAGGTTTGCTGTGAGAGATAGGAGAACAAGTTTTCATATGGAGAATAATAATACTGTGTAACTAACAAAGAGGCTTGTTTTGGGGTACTGTTAGGGGGGACAGCACAGGAGTCATTCACATCTTGAAATATTTTAAAACTAGAAATACTGCAATTTCACAAAGTATCAGTGTTTCTGCTCTCCCCCTCCTTCTGTGCTTCCCTCAGCTGCTGCAGAGAAGACCTGTTGCAGAAGGGTCAAGGTAGGCTCTATTCTCTTGAGGCGTTTGCAAAGCATGTCCTGCAGGCACAGACCCACCCAGCCCCCCACATCCGGCACATCTGCTGTGGGGAAGCCAGAAGGCAGGCACAGATAAACAGATAGCTGCAGCAACTGGAGTGCTTCCACTCCCTTCATTTGTTACAAATGGAAATAGTGTTATTGGGAGTTAGATCTTGCAAGAAGAGAACATCTCTCTAAATAGTAAGGTGAAAGCTGAAACCGCATCAAATGAGAACCCAAATCAGAAGAACACAGTCTCAGGAGTTTTACAACAAAGTAGGAAACAGAAGGGCCTTTGGAGAACACCAGGTCTAGAAGGGGTTAACCCAGGTCTTGTGGCCAGAGGCATTGTTCCACCCACTTCTGAAGGACCGCTGCATTGGGGGAAACAGAGCCTCCTCCAATACAATGACAAGGTTATTTTACTGACAACTGAATTTAAGTTTTCCTTTGGACTACGGGATGCCACAGCACAAATGTTCAACATCTTTCACTTAACACTGTCTGTGCACAGTTCCAAATTCTTTCTGAGTATGTTTCCCCCTCCCTGCCCTCTCTGCCAATTTTTTGGGTGTGGTAGAAAGGAAGGATTTTCAGTGCAGTCTCCAAATTTCATGGACATCCGAATGACAGTAACATAACATTTTGAGTTGTGTATTGTTTTAAAATAGGAAAGTTAGTTATATTTTTCCCCAGTGGTATTTTGCATCATAATTTTCAAAACAACATGTTAATGGACACTTCAAGGTAAGCATTCTGAGCAGGAGGTATCCAGAAGCACCAATACAGAAAAACTCAAATTGTGGCTTATTTGATAACTCAAAGACACTCCATTTTGAGAGTTAAAGATTTAAAATTTAGCTGCTGCTTCATTTTACAAAGGATGCAATTTAGAGGGAGTGACTTGCCACAGTCACACAGCTACATTAATGGCAGAGCCATTTATTTTACAATCTCATTTTGAAAATGCTGTTCTACACATCCAAATTATAATCCCAGAGGGGCATTTTTGTGTGTGGTAAATGACAAAACGATGAGGTGTCATGAGGATTAAATGAGATGACATCTGTAAAGTGGCATGAGTACTAGCTAAACAGGACTAAATTACAATATTCTACCCAGTACACATTTTCTTTCCTTTACATTTGTGCCCACATATATTTAAAGTGTGTAGAGTTGTAGCATTTGTGTCTATACCACATTGTGATCTCCTCGTTTCATTTAGCACATCCTTACCTACCATTTTCATGCCTAAAGAACATTCCATCTGGTCGGTAGGCTCTACTTTTTTAGACACTCTATGATTATTGAACATTTTGGTTGTTTCCAGTTTTTTCACCACTATAAACAGTGGGGCTTGGAACAACCTTACATAGCTTGCCATCCTCCCACCCTTGTGCTCCTTTTGGAGGTGTTTCTTTGGAATATGTTCTCAAAACTGGAATGAGACATAGAAGGAGCTTTCAAACCAGATTGCTCTCCAGAAAAATAGCAACAGTTTACTGTGTTTGTGTGTCACCAGTGATACGAGACTATGTCATGGTGGTGTTGGTTGGGGAGAAGTGTTTTAACTCTTCTCTTTAGACATAGAAAAGGAACTTAGGGATTCTTGGCTGAAACTTCCTTACTCACCCTCCCTCATCCCGCTCCTCTAGTCTTGGCAGTGTTAGTGTTTTCCTGGCCTTTTTCTAACTTCCTCCTTCTGCTCAGAGTCTTGGAGCTGTCGTGAGTGTATGTTTGCAATATAGTCTTTCCTGTAAGTCAGCCGGGCAACTGCTCGGCTAGCTGCTTACGGAGCAGCCCGGCACCATAGAGTAGACAAGAGCCGGGCAACTGCTCGGCTAGCTGCTTACGGAGCAGCCCGGCACCATAGAGTAGACAAGAGTCATACACAGTAACTATGCTATTCTCTCAGCTTTTAGTGAATGCAGGTTCACTCAAAGTAGGACATCAACATATAATAGTATCTTACTCACACTCTTAACAATCTAACAGAACCATAACACACACACACACACACACACACACACAGAGCAATCAATGGGCGATAACGAATCTGAGTCCCAGAGGCTCAGTCTGCAGGTCCAGGAGACAGCACAGTGGGCAAGGGAGTGGTCAGCATCTTGCAAAGAAGGATCTCTGGAATCAGGAGGTCAGCAGGGCAGATGGAGTCCTCAGTCCAGCAGGAGTCCTCAGAGGGCAGAGCCTCTGGCAGCTGATCTCAAGGGAGATCAGCATGTCAGGGAGCAGCCCTCTGGTGTGTGGAGCTCGGCTGGAGCAGTGGTCTGAAGCCTGACTCAGTTATACCTTGAAGGTGGTGCACTCCACCCTTCTGGGTCTCTTGATAAGTGTCTTGACACCCCTGACGGCAAGTGGGGAATTTCCCTAGGATCCTATCTGTGGGTGGTCCTGCTCTGCAGACATTGGCTGTTCTGATCACGTGTGCTGATATCTTAGGTGTGTCTCCTTGCCAGATGTGTCTGCTCTGAGTTAGATAGTTTTCCTCTTGAACCAAAGTAACATGGCTGATGGCATCCATCTTGGTTGACATGAGATACTCCACTTTGTTTTATATACTTTGTGCTGTCTTGACTGGACCTATGCCATTTTATTGGTCCTGCTCTCCACAAGAGCAGAAGTGACCGTGCTAATAGGAACAGTTTCAGTATCAATACAGGGTAAAATATAACAAAAGCAACACATGGAAGTGTGACTATCCTAAGTACTTCACCAAATAAAATGTTGGGGATTTACTTCTGAGTTTCCATAATGGACAAAAGATGATTTTTATTTCAAAGATCATCTGATAAGAAAAGCCAGCCAGGTCAGAAAGAAAAGTCTAATTGTGGATGTATTTATCCAGGTGCTTGAATTCAAACATTTAGCCCGCTGGACTTGGGATTCTGTTCTGAGTTCTGTCACTCACAAATTGTCAATTATTTAATAAAAATAAGTCAGCCCTGGCTGGTATAGCTCAGTGGATTGAGTGCTGACCTGAGAACCAAAGGGTTACCAGTTGGATTCCCAGTCAGGGCACATACCTGAGTTGCAGGCCAGGTCCCCAGTATGGGGCATGTGGGAGGCAACCACACATTGATGTTTCTCTCACTCTGTTTCTCCCTCCCTTCCCCTCTTTCTAAAAATAAATAAATAAAATCTTAAAAAAGAAATTCACCCATTTAATAACAACAAGTCATATTTTAGAGCGATAAGGGCCTTTGTTTTATTTTATTTCAATTACAGTTAACATTCAATATTATTTTATATTAGTGTCAGGTGCACAATATAGCAATTAGACATTTACATGATTTACAAAATGATCCCCTTGATAAGTCTAGTACCTACCTTTCATTAAGGCCCTTTGTTTCCATGCATCATCTCATTTAATCCTCACAGCAACCCTTGGAGTGGGCACTGCTACCATCCCCATTTTACAGACAGAGAAAAGGAGACTTAGAAATATTTAAGTTGCCCAGAGCAACACAGCTAGGCAGTGCCGGCGCTGTGATATGAATTCAAGTCTGTTTGGTTCAAAGGTTTTTGTGCTTAAAATGTCCTGCCTTCCCTACTCTCATTTATGGGATGGTGACTTATCTGCCACATTATGGTATCAAGGATCACATGAGATAAAAATCCCAAACTGTGTCCTGGCCCTGAGCTTTCTGGAGAGACTCAGTAGTATATATCATACAATTTCTGAGAAGTGGGTCCCCAATTATAGTTATGCTATGATATTTGCAAATGCAGTGCTCCCCCCCCTCCACAATAGAGCTGTAAGGAGAAAGATGAGATTCACCTGTGCTGATGTTAGTGTTCCTGATGGTCTTATGCATGTTTCAAAAGAAGTCAGATGAACTACACTTGGGATGGTATGCAGAAGATACGTCTTTTGGGCAGGCCCAACTCTTCTACTCCACGTCTTACTTTTGTGGGTGAGTAATGAAGCAACGGATAGTAACTGAAGGAGCCACACTCTCTCACTTCCTCTCCTAAGGGAGAAGAAACCTGGAGTTAGACACAGCTCGCTTCAATACCCAAATTAGAGAGTGTTAGGAGACTATTACTATTGAAAGAGGCCTTAGATACCCTCTCATTAGATACTGACCCTTCCCATTTCTTATTTCCTGAATATAACTTTTTTGGTTTTATTAAATGCATGCACTGTCCTGTATGGGGGAAAAAAGAAGGAAAGCCAGACATAGTATGTTGTATCAGATTCTGTCACAGGAAAATGTGGAACAAAATGCCTTTGCGTATAACTGTGTTTGGTATACCTGCCCATTAGTGACATGCCTCCCTGTCACTTACTAGTAGGTCTCTAATTGTAGCAAAACCCTTTCAGGTAGATACTATTATTATGACCATATTGCAGATGAGGAACTCAAGGCCCAGAGAGTTTATGAAACTATTGAGCACATTCACCTTCCAAAAGAAGGCAAGGGGAAATGTTTGGGATTGAGAGTTGAAACTTGAGTTCTGGTTTCTATTCTGCCACTAGCCATGTGTATGGCCTTGGATAAGTCACTTCAGTTTTGTTTAATTCTCTACAAATTAAAAGGTAATACTCAGTTATTGCTATAGTTCTTTTCTGGCTTTACATTCCATGCTTTTTCCTGAAATTTGTACCATTATTTGTGATTACTTATAATTGGAAAATTTTCCAACCTATTCATTTGTTCATGAAAATAAAAATAAATATAGAGGTGCTCATAAATCAAACATATAGATGATAGAGATGATCATTGAAATGACAATAAAAAGGACCCTCTATTTGGCAAAGCTAAGTTTTGCTGCCACCTAGTGAGGAAAAAGAGCATGGCTTCTGGTCTTTCTGTGGCAGCCAAGGGAAAAACTCAGAAACCATCCACTTGACCAGATAATTTATGGGATTTCACAGACATGTTAAATCTTATACTGCTTTTGCAAGGCAATCTGTTTCC
>VMDR010029846.1:0-12587 GCA_007922815.1 Macrotus californicus
CAGAAATAGGTATTCCAAGGGACAAATTTTTACTCGTAAATAAAAACTTTGGTTTTTTAAAAAATATTATCTTTCAACTTGAATTCCCACAAATACCATTTCAACTGATGAAAGGTTATAGTAATGCGGACAAAGAGAAAAACTGTTGAATGAATTAAAGTGAAAAGTGTTATTTTTACTCACGGTCCACGTGAATAAAGGAATAATGAGAAGAAACTTTTCAGTTTACAAAGCATTGTCATATATACATTTAGATGTGGTTCTTTTAAAGTAACCTATGAAGTAGCAGGATGACTTTTGTTCTAATTGTACATATTAGGAAATTAGAACTCATCAAGTTAGTTCAACTGTTTGAGTCCCAAATTTACGAGAGCAGGTGACAGCTACACTGTCCTCTGCTAAAGCAGGAAGAACCGCTTCCCTTGGGGATAAGGAGGGTATGAGGTGTTCTTCTAATCACCGGGAACAGAGCGATGAACAAATGACGAAAGTCCCTACTCTGTGGGAGCTTGGAGTTAATACTGTCAAAAGCAGGCTCATACCTGCCCTCTTCCTGATCAAAATACACAGAGACATAAAAATGGGGAAATTGAAAGCATTAACAGTTAAACAAATAGGGAAATGTAGAATTTTTTAAAAAGGTTTAAAAAAAACTGATCAAGTCAATCCAGCCTTCTAAGAATCAGTAAGAATGGCCAGTGAGAAGGGACGAGTGCAGAATGACCATTTCTGAGGTAACAGAGGCAGGGATGGACAGCAAACTGGAAAGAGAAGTCTTAAGCAAGGCAGATTTGCTCCAAAGGAAATTTTTTGTGCTTGCACATTCAACTTGTATTATTTAGAGGAAAAATCCCTATGACATTCTGATGGAGACTGTAAGGGACTCAGGTCACCTGAACAACCTATCAGAGAAATCCTGCCTGGAAATGGGTGCAGGTTATATGACTATTCAGTTAAATATTTTCTATACATACGCCTCCTTTTGTTTATTTAATGATTTTTTGGACATTTTTTACATACCCTTTTCAGTAATATCTTTTGACGATATTGTGGATGTTTTCTTTGGTTGGGGGAGCAGTGCAAACATATACATACTACCTTCTTATCCACAGCTTCACTTTCACTGCGTCGGTCACCCACAGTCAAATATTAAATAGAAAATTCCAGAAATAAACAATTCATAAGTTTTAAACTGAGCACCATTCTGAGTAGCCTGATACAGTCTCCTGCTGCCCCACTGCTCATGCCTGGCATAATGACCCATTTGGTTCAGCGTCTCCACACTGTGTGTGCTTCCACCCATTGCTCGCTTAGTAGGAGCCTTGGTTACCAGGTCAGTTATCAGAGAAGGACAGAGAGACCACACTCACCTAACTTTGATTACAGTATATTGTTATGTTGATTATAGCATATTGTTGACCCAAGCTGTGCTCTTTGATTACTGGTCATTGTTGTTAATCTCTTACTGTGCCTAATTTATGAACTTCTTCATAGGCATGTACGTATAGGAAAGACATATGTACTCTTCACCATTTCAGGCACCCACTGGGCGTCTCAGAATGTATCCCCCATGGGTAAGGGGGTAGGGTGACCATAGTTCAGGTGTTTTACAGACATTTACAGAATATCAATAGTTGAAGAAAATAATTTGACATTTTCAAATGTAGTTTAAAATCTGTTTTTAAAATCTATTGGAGGGATTTTGCTTCTGTAGTCATGTATTGTTAGGGATAAAAATCAGTTACTAGTATCATACCTCGGTTTGGGATCTGTCTTGTCAGTTTCTATAGAATTTTTCAGTATTAAAAAAAAGAATTTTTCAGTATTTTTTCAGCTTCGATTTTGAGAAGCTTTTGTTTCAAGTAGGTTGATTCCTTCTATATGTACCTGATAGAAGTGTTAGTATTCTGTCAGTGCTTCTAGGAGCTGACAAGAAGAGACCCAGATTTCTCAGACTCTGTGTTGACATCTAAAGGAAGAGGAATCTGCTCATCCCGGCAAGGTTGAAAGTTGGTGTTTCATGTGCCGAAGTGCAGATATGGGGTTCACACTTGAGAGAACCCAGACCTGACGGTAAGCAGGGGATGAAAGTGCGAGGAAAGAGCAGTCAGCCAGTGCTTTTAGACTTACTGTGGCCTTTGAGCTGACTCCTTACTTCTGACATTAGAAATAGGAAACAATTGAGCGGCTGTGAGCAAGGCTATTGTTAACGTAAGTCTACAGTGTTACAGGGCTCCGGTGATCAATAGCCCTAAGGTACTGGGCAAGCTAATGAATCTCTCTCTGTTTCCTGTTTGGCAAACCATGGGATAATACCAGCCTCATTAAGCTTTTGTGAAGATTAAATGAGATGATGTGTGACAAACTTTAACACAATACCTGGCAACTATTAGCACTTGAAAATGATCATTTAAAAACTTAATTGCTCTATTCTTTTTCTCCCCCTCGGGATGCAATTCCAGCTAGGCTTGATACATTTGGGGTGGTTCAAGGAATTGTATTTTGTGACATTCACAAAAGTTCTTGTTAAAGGCGACAGAAGTGGACTGTTACCGATGAAATAGAAAATGCATTTGTTTTTATTTTTAAAAATGGGTGACCCATAGGATGCTCAGGTGCCTGAGGAACCAGGCTCAGGACTCAACTTTCAGGAACAGTGCCCAAAACCGTGCCACAGATAAAACTGCTGCCACCCCCCACCCTGCACACCCTCCTGCCAGGAGCCCCAATTGACTGCCACCCCTGCTGGAATCTCATTCAGAGCCAGGAATGCAATTTTGCAGCCCCTGCCACTCAGAAAGCCAGCTGCCTCTGCTGCCACTTGACAGCAAGATGGACCTGTCAGACTCTCCTCCTTCCTGTGGTTCGGTTCTGACGTGAGGCTTCCCATTAGTGATCTCTGATCGCATCAGTGGAGCCTCCAAGATAAGGGAATCCTGTTTTGTGGGTTGTGCCTTGGAGAAACTCAGATCATAAAGGTGGAAATTCTCCCAAATAGCAAGGATGTTCAAAAGTTGCTAAGTGGCCAGGGGAAGAGAAAATTGTCCATTGTAACTCACTGCAGAGAGGGATTCGTTTTCTGCTTGAAGTCCCCCCCCCATAAAAGAGCGAGCCATGTGGATAAACTTGTGGTGAGTGAAGGGTCTGCTGGGTTTGTGGCGCTCGCCTCTGACCCGGCTCAGAACACTTGGCTGCTTGTCTCTCGGTGTGTTAGAATCCGCTTCTTCCCCTGAGCTGGTTACTAGGACATTTAAAACCCTAAGCAAAAGCATCATAGTTGATATGGTGAGTTTCTAAAGTATCTGTCTGTACATGTTGTGATAAATTTGGCCGATAAACATTTATATTTGGATTCCACACTAAGAGTAATGATTCCATTCACTGTGGATTAAAGGCAAATGATTTGAATGGAATGGCATGCTAAGGTTGCTAATAAGGACGAGTCAATGTAAGTTAAAACCTTCATTTGGTTCCACGGGATGAGGTAGCAGGGCAATGAGAACAAAATGACAGGTTCAATCCCAGGAAATGCCACGTGATGGAATGAGGGAGTCAGGGAAATGTGATATTAAAATTTCATGAGCAAAGGAAAAAATAGTACAAATGGTTAAAAATTCAACCTTTCCATTAATAGAGTTAATATAAAATTAACCTATGATTAAAAGAATATACATACGGAAAGAACCTATAAAATTATATTGAGTCATAACTTTCAATAATCCTGAGATGTAACCTAAAAATAGCACGACAGTAAAGGTTTTACCTGTGTTCCACAGACAAAAACACAATTGCGCTTTTACCCCCAAGATGGGCCAGTTTACAGGAAGATGCTTTTCATTCAAGTTATTATTAATTTTAATTCCCTGAGTTTGGAACTTGTGGACATAGGCACTTAATGTGCATTGTAGGTTCATCTATTTTTTATTACAGTAACTGATAAAAGATTTTCACCTGAGTTTAGAGGGACCGAAGTTCACATGTCAAACTTACTCTGCTACAGCTTTAAATGAGATTTCAACTTAGGCAAGAAGTTTTGTACCTCCTAATTCAACCCGATATAGCCGAGCATTGACATTGGTTCGTATGTTTTTCCTGAGCGCTTTCTGTCCCCCTCTGTGTTACGGAGAAGAGAAAGCTGCCCCTTGGCAGAGGTGAGCCAGGTGACCCAGACAACAGGAAGTGCAGGGTAACAGGGCATTTGAACACGAACATTCTGACTCCATGTTTTCCTGCTTAAAACATTAATAATAATGAGAGCTAACAGATTTACAGTAGTTTTTTTTCATGTGCCAGGTACTATTATTACCACTGTACAAGTATTTTACCATTTAACCTTCACATCAAATGTACGAAGTAGGTATTTCCATTTTACAGATGAGCAAACCGAGGCACAAGGGATGTTCAACTTGTCCAAGGTCACATAGCTAGAAAGGGCCAGACCTAAATTTTGAACAAGGCTGTCTGGACTACTAAATACCCCTCCCTACAAAGTCTAAATTAGCTTTTTTTTTTAAATTCAGGTTCTGATACTCTGTCTAAAGTGTGAATCTCAGAATACTTTTTTAAGTTTTGCTTTAAGATGATGGGCATGCGGTGGAGACTGAGAGTGCACTGGTGAATGAGGTCAACAGACCCACACCCGCACGAGTTGAATAGCTCAGCAGAGACATCTGGGAGAGACAGAGACTAGGAGGGAGAGTGTTAATACGGGAGAACTACAAGGACCTGTGGGAATGTGGTCAGGGACATGATTTAATCCGCTAGGCCAGAGAAAGCCTCTTGGCTCATGTAATGTTTGAACTGATAAGTGAATGATGGACAAGTGTTATCCAGGGGCTTGTGGGGATGAACTTCAGGCAGATGTTGCAGAAGGTCTGAAGGTGTGAGGGCAAACAATTCTAACTTATTAGAGGAACTGAAAGCAGGTTGATAGAGTCCCTGTGAAGGGATGGCGAGTGGACCAGGATTTGAGAGTGGAAGTATGTGTTTAGAAAAATTCACGGAGGGAATTCAAGAAGCATGGGCTTTATCCTAATGGAAATGGGGGATCTCTGGGGAATTTTTAACCACAGTAGTGAATTTCATCAGTTTTGTGTTTTAGTAAGATTAGCCTGCAGAATGGAGAATAAATTGTAATGGAGCAAGACTGGAAGCAGAGAGCTTAGTTATAAAGCTATTTCAAATGCCCAAGCAAGAGACGCCGGTGGCCTTGACTAGAAGATGCCACTGGGCGGAGAGAGAAGTGGACAGGCAATGGGAATATTTAGAAGGGAGAATTTACAGGTTGCAGTCCAGTAGATGTGAACAATTACAGAGAAGATGATGTTCAGGTTAACAACTCGATTTCCAGTGTGGTAAACGGGATGAATGGCCATGCTGTTTACTGGACATTGGAGTAGAATGGGTTTGAGGGAGGATGGCGAGCCCCATTTTAGAAAGAAAACTAAGTGGGCATGTCTCAGTGATAGAGGTGACAACCCCAGGGAGAAGTGGAAGCTGGGAACAGGCACTTTGAAGGCATCCGTTACACACTGTGGGTTATTGGGGAGAATTTTTAGAGATGTTACCCATTCCCTTTTAGAGAGCTATAAAGACAAAATATTTGAAAGGGTCCAAAAATGTGGAATTTTAACCAATTCCTATAGACTGTATTAACATAATTATAAATGTGGCAATGGCCTTTGGTAAATAATTTATATAAAGATAGTAAATTCCTTATTAGAAAATTTGTTGTGTTTTTGATATTGTGGATATCAGTTGCATTTTGAATTGCTGATATTCTTAATGTTATATACCATAAAGGCAAGGGAAGAATTTTAGTCTCCAAAGATAGGAATTCTGAACAATAAAGATGACAGTTTCCTCCTATTGAAAAGTATGAGTGTGCTATCCTTGTGATGACTTTGCTTGCCTGTAGTAATGAATGAATGACTTTGAATTATACAAAGGTTAATTAACCAGTCGTTCTTGATGAGAGTGTAACTCTGTTGTGGGTCATTTGTGAGACACAGTAAGTGCATGGCACATTTAACTTGCCATTCCTGTTTCAGGCCATCCTTTGTTTTGATAATTCTAAATGTACTTCTGTTAAGTTTTGACTGTTACCATGTGTATGGAGTAGCAAAGCCTAAACCACTGGATCAATGTCCAGATTAAATGTGTTAAATCCACTCAGAGGCACAAGCTGCTGGAGGGAGAGGAGTCTAAAATATCTCTAAAGGAAAATGGCTCTTAGGGGGACTCTGTAGTAGTAGCCAACGTGACAATGATTGACCAAAAGCAGTTTCTTTAAAAGTCAACCACTCAGCTGATAGGATGGGGAGGGGTAGGAAAAGGGACGGGGTGGTGGGGGGTTTGCAAAGCCTAAGGAAGTGTAGAGTAGGCTAGAATTCAGAGATGACATTTTAATTTGCTTAACTAGTACATTCTGGAAATGATGCCACCCAAAGGCACCACCGTTGGTCGTCTGGGCCCTGACGTGCACAGCGTCCATTGCACGTGGTCCGGTCTGGACCATCATCTGTCCCTTCGGGATGGATTCTGCTTCCAGTGAACTTTTCACCTTAACAAATGAAATACAAAAGAAGTAAAATCTGTTTTTATAAAGTGCTGCCATCAGCTGTGTTGATGATTTTTATAAATGTGGAATGCATAGTTTAGTGAATTGGATTTATGGTTCAGTGCATAAATCCCTAATACATAATTCTGAAAAGTGTGTTACATATGAAGAATGTTACTTTATGTATATAACAAAGTATACACTGTCTTGTAATACTTTATATATTTAGAGTTTTTAATCCACTCAGCCAATTATACCTAACTAGAATGGTTGAGAATGTCAATTCAGTTTAAGGTGACAAAATGACATTTGACTGGAATCTATTATAACTGACATCGTGGCTCTTTTGATTTATGTTCAGTGCTGAACACAGACATCATTTATTTTAATATTCCTCTTCTCTGGCAATGTAATAAAAGCCTAGTAAGCCAAGACTTATAAATAAAGCATGTGTTCGTTTCATTAATATTTTCATGATTAGCTGTTTGGGGGTTTATGGGCACACTGTAGGGAGCTAAGGTTGAGCTAACCTGTAACTTCCCTCCAGATAGAGCCAGATGCATGTCTTTTTTGTAAGTATGAATAGCTTGTGTTGACTGCCAAATTTTTATTATAACCATAAATACTCAAATTCCCTTGTTTTATTAGTTCACAGATAACAAAACATCAGACTGCTTTATTTAAAGGTGCCTCATAATTGTGTGGTGGAGAAAAAGATTTTTCTCTGCTATAAATGTTTTTGTGTGTATGTGTGGGAGTGAAGAGTAAGTAGAGAAGAAACTCCCACGTGTTACCTTAAGTTTTTGATAGCTTTTTATATTCTCAAGTGTGTGTGTGTGTGTACATGTGCACACATGCACATTCACACACTTGCCTGAGTCAAAACTGTTACCTAGTTTAGGCTTATCTTGTGATTGGCTCTTCTTAACCATAAGTGGGCTAAGCATATAGAGTTCTAAATGTGGAGAGACTACACTCGCTACACCTCTGATAATGTGTGATTTCTCATTTTGATAGGTAGGCACTTGTTTTAATGCATGGTAATGTTTTCCTCATATAGTATTCAAGTTTTATAAAGATATGATTCAATGAAATGTCGTGCAAAATAAGCATCTTACAATAAATGGCATTCTGTTTTGCTCAAACAGTATTTAATATAAAGATTCTGCTCTGTCGATTTTGATATGTTTGGGTCTATTCTATGTTTTACCAGATGTGCATTTATCAATGATGGTCTTACCATCCCATTTCACAGAAGAGAAAATGAGATTTTAATTCCTAGAAAAGGCATGGACCAGTCAGAAGGAAAGGTGCTAATTAAGTCACATTGGGCAAAGCACCTGTATGTCAGTCCCTCTAACCTCTACCTTGTGTGTGAGGTGAGCTCAATGTGAGAATTAAAATAAATAAGACAATCTGTCTAAAGAACCAGAAGAGAGGGCTTAACAGATGTTAGTCAAGTTAACAAATGTTAGCTGAGTACCTTATTTCCTTCTTTGGCTGACCTCTCAACATTAGTTAAACAGACTGTAAATTCGAGAGCAAGGTATTTCAAATTGTTTAGAATTGAATCAAGGACTGATAAAATGGATGAATAATTCTTAAATCTTGTTTAAACTGGCCAAAGGCAAGATAAACTATTGCAAATAAAAATGTTTCTGTGTACTCCAGTGAAATTTATAATGGAAGTTCCACGAGAAATGGGGGGCCCAGAAGTCAATAAATGTTCCGCTGCTTAGTCGTGACCTCTCTTGGTGCTTGTTTGCAATTCCCTCATTGTTAAAAGAGGCTGCTCAGTTAATGCCTGTGCAGAATGCACGTTCTAATATCCCGGAAAATCGGAGTGGAGGGTGCAGTGATTAGAGCTGCACCCTCAGGTTTACCTTTACGCCTGAAATTTCAACAGCCCGGTTAAAAAATTTCAGGGAAAATGACAGTTTCCCTCAAAAGCAAGTGCTTGAGAGAGTTTGCCATGGCCTAGTGGAATTAGATACTAATCACACAGCAATTTGTTTAGCCTTTGAAGAGGGTTAATGGCCAGAATGCCATGAGAACTTCTATTTTAAGGCTTCTATTACTTGCTGTGAATATCCATCCTACACAGCAGTTTGCAGTCTTTAATAGCTGCTTAGATCATTAGTTTCTCAACTTCAGAATTTCTTTTTTTATGTACTCTGTTGATAAATTTGTTAGAGAAAGTGAGAACGAGAGGAGTTTCTATTACCTTCCCTGTTAAATCACCACAAAAGCTGGAAGATAACATTTTGCGTTTAGACAATTCTGTTTTTAATATAAGGCAACTTCCTGCTCCAAGAGACTGGTGTCACAGAGAAATTTTACTCGTATATAGTGAAATAAAATTAAGATATGCAATATCTATTAAGCATTTTTTGTGTCTAGCACTATTTGAGGCATGCTGTTTTGTAGCTTTGTAAAATGACAAGAAATGAGGCGTGGGAGAGACTGACTAGCTGTTCGTCAAATTTGTTTACCTGCCTCCTGGGTTCAGAGGTCAATTCCTATTGCAGTGACATGTGCCTGCGTGACCGAGTTCCTGCCGGTGGAAAGTGGACGGAAGTGATGCTGGGCTGACCGCTTCTGAGGCCTGGCCGCTCAGAGCCTTCGGTTTGCCCTTTACAATCTCTCTTCCCCGATCTGCAGTGGAGTAAGGGACATATTTCCCTTGGAAGCCACATTTTGAAGATCGTGGGACCACCGGCAGCCTGAGTCCCTGAGTGACTTCATGGAACTCCAGTGAAATTGCACCCCAGCATGTCTTCTTTCTCTCTCGTTACCTCATTCCTAGGATCTTGGCCCTGCAGGTCGTGGGTGCTTTGGTGGCCCCCGCTTCCCATCGGCCTTTCCCAGTGGGTGGAGAAGGCCAAGAGCTGTGCTTGACTTTGTTTCTTAGAGGCCACTTTCTCTTTGGATTCTTTTCCTCATGCACGCCTGTAAAGAATAAGCAGATGCCTCCGGAGACAGGAGAGAAAATGCCAGGTTCATTTCAAAGAAAATGTCAGGTTCATTTCAGTGACTTTGTCTTTTCTCCGAGATCTTGGCCCCTCAAATATCTTGGCCTTGAATGTTTTGTAATGCCATCAAAAATCTGTGTTTCTGTTCTGTATTTCTATTCCATTCAAGTACTCTGGTGGTGTTGGATAGGAAGATTAGACAAAAACAAGCTGCTCTGTCTGTATATCTAGGAGCTAAGCTCTCTTTCAAATATGTGTGACCTTCCTTTGTGGACTGATGGTAATTTACCTTACTGCTGATATTATAAAGTGCTCTTTTTTACTTGTCTCACCTGTGACAATGAGATTGTGTGCCCCAAACCATTGGCCACTCCAGTGATTGCATAGTCATGTCCATCTTCCCCACCATTACCCTGGTCATGTCTTCCTCCTGAGTTCAGCATCTCTGGAAATGACAATGGTTGTTTTCAGTAATGATGATCCGGAAATGCTATGTGTCTATTTGCGATTACTCAGGAGTCTTGAATATCAGATCTTTGCTTAGCCTTCTAACAATTTCAGATTAAGTATCTCAACTCTGTAGGCAGTAACCTTCCCTCCCTTTGAAGAAGCCTATAATATTGTTTAGTCCTATAATATCAGTTATTATTTGGTCTTTAAACACATATCTTCCAGCATTGTACTCTGCTAGCAGATTCTCATAAAAATGTTCCCAATAAAATTATAAGAATATTTTTATACTCATGTAAAACCAAGCATGGAAAATTTTCTGGGAAAATTGAAGGCATCAGGGGCATATCTCCCTTTCTTTGGTTTCTATCTCCCCATTTTTGGTCTGGTAAACTACGTGTAGTAGCTGACTATAACAAAACTTGTGGGAAATAAATATAGTAACATGTGTAATTTCTGAATTATTGAAGAGCACTTGATGGGTCCTAGAAGAAGTATATTGATGAAACATTTGATAACATGTGAAGGATTGTGCCAGGAGTGAAGATAAAATATTATTTGAAAATTTCAACCTGTTGATTACTCTATCCAGATACACAGATTTGATGTGTTTGTATTCTTTATTATTTGAAATCTTATACGTGTGCTGCTGAGTTCTTTAAAGCAAAATATGTATGATATATTGTTCTTGTTATCTATTGCTGGGCAATGAAACAGCCAAAGCTGAAGGCTCAGCTGGGTTGCATGTCCCAGATGGTGTGTGGACATGGCCTGCAGTCCATATTGACTTGCTGGGGCCTGTGGACTCTGCATGACTCAGGCTGCTCCCCTTGGCAACCCAGCCAGACCAAGAGCGGGTGTCCGAGGAGAAAGGTGGAAGTGGCCCAGGCCTGGAAACGCTTTCAGTGTCCGGGCTGCCATGTTCTGTTGCCCAGTGCAGCTCAACAGAGCCCGCCGTGATCCAAGATGTACCCCGGGGGGAGTTTTCAGCAAAAACTCCAGGTCACATTTGAATTTTAGATAAAAAAGGAAACATTTTTAGTAAAAGTGTGTCTCCTGTAATATTTGGATATACTTTTCATAAAAAATAGTCATCGTTTATCTGAATTTCAGGGTGTTCTACCTTTTTATTTTGTTAAATTTGGCAACGCTCCACCTGGCTTTCAATTTCACATAGGGTCTTCTCTCAGCCTGTACCAGACAGCTGATTCAGAACTGGCACAGAACAGGCACATCTTGACAAATGTGTGTCATTTCCTCTGTCAAGCTCTTTCACCCTTGACTTTGAGAATACCCATGAGCCCCGACAGAATGGGGTCAATTCCTCAGTCTTAGATGGCTTTCCCATGAAAGCCACCAGTGAACATGAGCTTCTCCGCCAAGGATTTAGCTTCATGGGACTGCTTAGGCCCAAGGATGGAAGTAAGGACAGGCGAGGCTCTGTTGAGAGGGTTAAAATATCAGGGAATTGGGATTTCGATGGTTCACATCCCCTGAATGAAGGCCTCAGATTGGTCTCAGTGGGGTAGGGGTGCAGTGACTGATTGTCACTGCTGGGGGAAGGTAGAGAGTGATGTTGGAGCAGGTGCTAGCAGTCTTCTTGCCTTGTCCTTTTCTCCAGTCTCTGGGGAAAGGCAAGGGGCTGGGAAGTCCCAGAGACATTACCCCTAGGAAATGAAGGTTGAAGTTTGTGTGGCCATCGTATCTAGTCCAAGGCTGAAGCCAGGCCAGCCAGGTAGGAGCACTGAGTGCATGCAAAGAGAGGGAAAGAGCTGCGTGTTGCATCCTTAGGTTAAACCAGCCGCAATGGGAGTCATTCTCTGAGCAGCAGCCTCTATCAGATATCACCCCACGAGACCTGATGTTTGTTTTCAGCTGTGAGGTTCAATGTGCTGGGCCTGATTTTCTCCTGCAAATTCTGACATGATTGACTATGTTCTCCACATGGGATGGGAACCATGAGAACACATTCTCATCAGGGAGTCCTACAGGGTAAAGACTGGTGAGGGAAGGCCAGATCATCACACCTGCATAATTGAGGACTGGGAGGTGGCTGGACACCCATGTTCACTGTCAAGGGCAGGACCTTTGCAGAGTATGATGAGCCTGCTGGCAGTTTTTGTGCAATGGGCTTGATGATGTGGGAGGAATATTAAATGTGGAAATATGAATTTATATTTACTTATAGAGTAAGAAGATGGGTCCTGGTTGTGCTGTATAAGCTCATCTTCAGCCACTAACAAGAAACCCCCTGGGCATTACTTCAGACTTCATGTTAACTGGCACATCCCTCATGCCACACCAGGTAAGACCATAGGACCTCATCCCTCATGCCACTCAAGACAACAGGACGTCATCCCTTATGCCACACAAGACCACAGGATATCATCCTTCACACCACACAAGGTAAGACCACAGGACTTCATCCCTCACACCATACAAGGTAAGACCACAGGACTTCATCCTTCGTGCCACACAAGGTAAGACCACAGGACTTCATCCTTCATGCCATACAAGGTAAGACCACAGGACTTCATCCTTTATGCTACACAAGATAAGACCACAGGACTTCATCCTTCATGCCACACAAGGTAAGACCACAGGAC
>VMDR010029847.1:0-12589 GCA_007922815.1 Macrotus californicus
TCTTTCTTTCTTTCTTTCTTTCTTTCTTTCTTTCTTTCTTTCTTTCTTTCTTTCTTCTTTCTTTCTTTCCTTTCTCTCTCTCTCTCTCTCTTTCATTCTTAAAGATTTTATTTATTTATCTTTAGAGAGAGGTAGGGAGGGAGAAAGAGGAGAAAAACATTAATGTGTGGTTGCTTCTCGCATGCCTCCAACAGGGGACCTGGCCTGCAACCCAGGCATGTGCCCTGACTGAGAATCGAAATGGCGACCCTTTGGTTCACAGGCTGGCACTGAGCCACACCAGCCAGGGATGCACAAATCTTTTCTTGTGTTTCAGGTGCACTTTTACCTTTCTTGAAATAATAAAGCATAATATGCCAAAAAAGAGACATAAACATTATAAGCATATATGCACCCAACATAGAAGCACCTAAATATATAAGGAAAATCTTGGAGGACTTCAAGAAAGATATAGACAGTAACACACTTATACTGAGGGATTTTAACACCCCACTGTCAAAATGGTTAGAACTTCCAAACAAAATATCAACAAGGATATTGAGGCATTGAACAATGCCCTAGATCAAATGGACTTAACTGATATATAGAGAGACTTTCATCGCAAAGAAGCAAAGTACACATTCTTTTCAAATGCACCTGAAACATTTTCAAAGACAGACCATATGATAGGACACACAAAAAAAGCCTCAACAAATTAAAGAAAATTGAAATCATACCAAGCATCTTCTTGGACCACAAGGGCTTGAAACTAGAAACCAACCTGAAGGAAAAAAACTGAAAAACACTCAAATTCCTGGACATTGAATAGAATTCTATTAAACAATGACTGGGTTAAGAATGAGATCAAGGAAAAAAATCAAAAAGGTTTCTGGAAACAAATGAAAATGAACTCACAACAACCCAAAACTTATGGAACACAGCGAAGGCAGTCCTGAGCGGGAAGTTCATAGTGATACAGGCCTATCTGAAAAAAATAGAAACATTTCAAATAAACAACCTAACTCTACATCTACAAGAACTAGAGGAACAACAACAAATTAAGCCCAGAGTAAGGAAGGAAATAATTAAGATCAGAGCAGAATTAAATGACATAGAGACTAAAAGAACAATTCAAAGGAACAATAAATCCAGGAATTGATTCCTTGAAAAGAAAAGCAAAATCAACAAGCCTTTAACCAGACTCATCAAGAAAACTGAAGAAGAAAAAAAGAGAAGGGACCCAAATAAATAACATCATACAGGAGAGAAGAGAATTTACAACTGATAACCTCAGAAATAAAAAGGATTGTAAGAAATTACTATGAACAATATATACCAAGAAATTCGACAACCTGGGCTAAATGGACAAATGTCTGGAAACATATAATCTTCCAAATCTGAACCAAGAATAAGTAAAAAGCCTGAATAGACCATTAACAACTAGTGAAATTGAAACAGGAATTTAAAAACTCCCGGCATACAAAAGCCCTGGACAGGATGGCTTCATAGGTGAATTTGAACAAACATTTAAGGAAGATTGAACCCCTACTCTTCTCAAAATATTCCAAAAAATTTAAGAAGAAGGAAGAGTCGAAAACTCTTTTTGCCGGTATTACCTTAATTCCAAAACCAGGTAAACACACAACAAAGAAAGAAAACTACTGGCCAATAACACTGATGTACATAGATGCTAAAATCCTCAACAAATATTGGTGAACTGCATCCAGCAATACATTAAAATGATCATACACCTTGATCAAGTGTGATTTATTCCAGAGATGAAAGATAGTATAATATTCCCAAACATAACAAAAGGAAAGACAAAATCACATGATTATAACAATAGTTGCCGAAAAAGTATTTGATAAAGTACAGTACCCATTTATGATAAAAAACACTCAGCAAAGTGGGAATAGCAGGAGCATAATTCAACATAATAAAGGCCATATATGAGAAACCTACAGCCAATATCATGCTCGACAGGCAAAATCTAAAAGCTATCCCCCTAAGATCAGGCACAAGACAAGGGTATCTACTTTCAGGAAATAGTATTCAACATAGTATTGAAAGTTCTGGACACAGCGATCAGACAAGAAAAAGAAATAAAAGCCAACCAAATTGGAAATGAGGAAGTAAAACTCATTGTTTGCAGATGACATGACAGTGTACATAGAAAATGTACAGACTCCACCAAAAAACTACTCAACCTAATAAGTGAATTTGGCAAAATAGTGAGACACAAAGTCAATATTCGGAAATTGAAGGCATTTTTGTACACCGACAATGAAATATCAAAAAGAGAAACAAGGAAAAGATCCTATTTATTATAACAACGAGAAAAATAAAGTATCTAGGAATAAACTTATCCAAAGAAGTAAAAGACCTATACTCAGAAAGCTACATAACACTGAAGAAAGAAATTAAGGAAGACACAAATAAATGGAAGCATATACCATGTTCATGGATCGGAAGAATTTACATCATTAAAATGTCCATACTATCCAAAGCAATCTACAGATTCAGTGCAACCCCTCTTAAAATATCAATGACATATTTCACAGATTTAGAACAAATATTTCAAAAATGTATATGGAAACAAAAATGACCCCAAATAGCCTCAACAATCTTGAGAAAGAAGAACAGAGTAGGAGGGATCACAATACCTGATATCAAACTATATTACAAGGCCACTTTAATCAAAACAGTCTGGTACAGGCATAAGAACAGATGCGTAGATCAATTGAAGAATAGAGAGCCCAAAAATAAACTTATATCTCTATGGTCAATTAATATTTGACAAAGGAGGCAAGAGTATAAAATGGATTAAAGGTAGCTTCTTCAACAAATGGTATTGGGGGAACTGGAATGATACATGCAAAAAAATGAAACTAGACCATCAAATTATCCCGTACTCCAGAATAAACTCGAAATGGATAAAAGATTTAAACATAAGCTGTGAAACCAAAAAAGTCCTAGAGGAAAACATAAGCAGTAAAATTTCAGATATCCCACACTGCAATATTTTCACCAACATATCCTCAAGGGCAAGGGAAATAAAGGAAAGAATGAACAAATGAGACTAAATCAAATTAAAAAGCTTCTGCATGGCTAAAGAAAACATCAGCAAATTGAAAAGGGAACCAACCATACAGGAAAACATGTTTTCCAATGATACCTTGGATGAGGATATGATCTCCAAAATATATAAAGAACTTACATGATGCAACACCAGGAAGACAAACAATTCAATTAAAAAATGGGCAAAGGACCTGAACATACACTTCTCCAAGGAGGACATACAGAGGGCCCAGAGACGTATGAAAAGATGCTCAGCATCACTAGCCATCAGAGAGGTACTGATTAAAACTACAATGAGATTCCAACTTACACCAGTCAGAATGGCCATCATAAACTAATCAACAAACAAATGTTGGAGAGGATGTGGAGAAAAGAACCCTAGCACACTGCTAGTGGGAATGCAGACTGGTACTGCTACTGTGGAAAACAGTATGAAATTTCCTCAAAAAACAAAATGGAACTGCCTTTTTTTATCTATTCTTTTTATTGCAATAAAACATATATGACAAAAGAAGAAAATGCTGGAACTGCCTTTTGACCCCATGATTCCAATGCTGGGATTATACCCTAAGAATCCTGAAACACCAATTGAAAAGAACCTGTGCACCCCTTTGTTCATAGCAGTGTTATTTACAATAGCCAAGTGCTGGAAACAGCCTAAGGGCCCATCAGTAGATGAGTGGATCAAAAACTGGTGGTATATTTACACAATGGAATACTGTGCAGCAGAAAGAAAGAAGGAACTTCTATCTCTTGCAATGGTGTGGAAGGAACAGGAGAGCATTATGCTAAGTGAAATAATCCAGGTGGAGGAAGACAAATATCATATGATCTCACCTATAAGTAGAACCTAATGAACAAAACTAAGGAGCAAAATAGAACCAGAGGCACGGAAACAAGGAGCAGACTGACAGCGACCAGAGAGGAGGGGAGAGGGTGACAAAGTGGGCAAGATGGGGAAGGGATTAGTCAATGAAGATGTATAAATGATCCACGGACAACAGGGTGGGGACTGACAGTGGGAGCTGGAAGTCAGCAGGGAAAGAGAGAGCAATGAGGAAAACTTGGGACAACTGTTAATACAAAAACAATAATGAAAAAAGTATTAACTCCAACTAAAATTCTAGAATAAACCATGTTTCTTCTCCAGGCATATTGTTTGCTGTCTTATTTTGCTTATGAAATGAGCCCACTCTAAAGAGTTGTGTGTTTGTGTTCTCATGAGCACAGAAGTACAAAGTGTATCTAGCCTGGCTTGTGTGTCTCCTAACAAATATGTGCCTCTGATGCTCTGCACAGCAGCATCTCTCCTGCTTGGTGGGCAGGGGCTCAGGGGCACTGGACCTACTGGGGTCTCCAGAAGCCAGAATAGGGTTGGGCCTGGGAGTGGGCAGGGCTGCTCTGCTACTTACATGCAAGGACGAGCCTTTCGCCTCTGATCTGTAGGAGTGAGTTCCTAACGAGCCATCCTCTTGAAGAAAACAGCTGGAAACCCTGGGCAATATTTGGAGAACAATGCTTGAGACTCAAGCAAGTGATCAAAGATGGGGCAACTGTAAAGTAAGGTCAAATCTCACAAGCAACCAACACACAATGTTTCCAGTTTACTATCACCAGGCTCTGAGAGCAGCCACAGGCTTGTGTGGTAGTCAACACTTCAGTAGAAAGTCCACCTTCTTCCTGGGCAGCAAAGTCAGGCAGCCAGTCTTTCTGGGGGACAAGAGGGTAATCCCAGAAAGAAGAATGTCACAGAGGCTCCTCAAATTTTGTGTATAAACTCTCCCCAAGTCTTCAGACCTGAGTTCCAAACCAACTGACGGGCAAAAAGGTGAGACAGATGAAGATCAAAATACCAACTTTCTTCCTGGTAAAATCTGGATTAGGACATGGCTTAGATGTGTGCTAAAAATAATCCTTAAATCTGAACCCCAGAATTGGATTTATCCGCAAGCCCTCAGGCTGCTACAATCAACCATGTAATACACACACACCACACACCATACAGACCACTGTCCCTGTGCACTTGAGCTTGGAGGAGCAGAGAGCCCTGGCCTCTCCAGCAGGATAAGCCCAGGGAGACCCACCAGGGAGCAGACTCACCTTTCACAGAACTCTCAGCCTGAGAGTCTCTCCAGAAAGAAGGGAGGGCAGGGGAACCAGGAGTCCTGCTAGTTGATGGTCTACCTCCTAGAAGAGGACATCAGTGCAGAGCATTTCTACTTAGGTCCAGGTGTCCCTCCCTCTCCATTCCTGCATCCACAGAGGTGCCTTGGGTCTCCATCCTCATTCCAGTGGCTGCTGTTGCCACTGCTTTCTTCCTCCTGCCAGTGAATTCTCAGGTCTGGACTCTGCCATATCTCAGGGACAAGCCTCTGTACCCACAGGGTCTCCCAGGCTGGAGACTCAGCCCACTACTGATGTCTGATTGGAAACTGCTCCTGTTGAAGCTAAGGAAGCCCGTCCCCTCCCTGAGTCCTCTACCCCATGTCCCTCCTCAGTCACTGCCTCTCCTGATTTCCAGGTTTCCAGGTCCCGTAGCTCAGGTAACTTCCCTGAAAACAGGAATTGTCCCTATTGTCAGTGTTCCTTGCCAACAGGGAAAATGCCCCAAGCACTGCCTTCTTCCCTTCACATCAGTCCAGGAGGATTGTTAGGGGGTCGATCTGCTTCCAAAGATGGTCTCATCTGCATCCTAACCCAGGTGGGTCTGACCTTGTTTTCTGAATCAAAAATCTTTGCTTTCTTCACAGTCCTCCCAACCCCACAAAAACCACTGCTGTTGGCAGAGTAGGGTACATGCCAGCTTATCCTGGCCCGATAAGCATCCTGCTCCCTTCAGCCAGGGGAATCCCAGTTTGGGAGTATCCACCCGTGGGCCTGGCCCCTGTGGGTTTCCCACCCAGGCAACTTTCATTCATGTGGTAATCTTGGTGACTCTAAGCAGACTCAGGGCACAGCGGGCACATTTATGCCAACACCCAGCCCAGGGGGTCTAGTCTGCCTGCTGCTCTGGGAGAGAGGAGAGTGAGTGGAGGAGGGACATGGGAAAGGCTGGTGTCATCTGTGTCAGACCTTGTCTGGGTCCCCTGAACTATGGATGCCAGAAGCAGAGGACAGCTGTGCCCAGCACAGGCTCAGCTTACTAATTTTCTACCCACAATGACCGATGAGGGATGGAATCGAGGGAAGGAGAGACCCCCCCCCCCCATGTGTGCAGCATATGGGACACACTGAGACCCTGCACTCTGGGAAAGAAACATCCTCATCAGTGTATGGAATCTGTGCAGGTTGATATTTGCTCCTTTGGGGAAAAGAAAGAACATATATGGAGAGAGGGTAGAAACTTCCCCTGTGTCTTACATATAATTGGGCCACAGTTATTAGTCCCAGCCGGAGGGAGTGGGACTCCGAGGACAAAGGTGGAAACCATGACTCTAAGAATGGTGCTTCTCCAGCCTTCTGTCTGAGCACGGAGACCTGACTCTATTCCCCTGCTCCCTCTCAGAGTCGGGGCTGTGGGAACAGTGGGATTCACTGATGTTTTTGTATCTTTGCACAAACAAGAGAACTCCTTGCTGTGTGTCCTCTTCCTCTACCTCTCCAGTCCCTGACTGTCCCTCTTTGTCCTCCACTGGTGCTGCCACATGCCCCGAAGGCTGAGAGCCATGTCAGGCTGCAGGAGGAGGGAGACATGTCTGACAACACTCGGAAAGTTATTTTCACTTCTCATTTCCCTTTTGGGTGGAGCCTTCTCAGAGTGGGTACAGACTTCCTGCTCAGTGCTAACTAGACTGAAACCAGGTTGTGGACACCGTAGGGATTAGAGGCCCAGGCAGAGCCCAGGGCCAGACGAAGGTCACTGGGGACAGCAACCTCAGCACCAGGTCAGTCCCTGTCTTCCTTCCTTTAACTCTCTCTCTGGCTGTGCTGCTGCTTTAGTGCCTGTTGTTAGACACTCAGCTAAACCTTGACTTTAGTCCAGCTTTACAAGTACACTCACGGCAGTGTAAGAAATGCAGGAGTATGTAGTGAGGGAATCAGATCTTCAAGCTGCAGAGGGACAGCCGCTGGTGTGAGCACAGCTGCCACAGCCTACAGGATTCTTGTCTTACACCTACTGCTCTGCTGGAGAGCCATCTGGACTGGGTTGTGCTTCCTGAGGTTTTGAGGCCGTGAATTGTCATTTTCTCATGACCTTTGAACCCTCTTGTTCCCCTACACCCCCTCTACCTTCACCTAGGTCATTTCAAAGAGGGTACTTTAGAAAATACAAAATTCAGGGTAAGCATCTGACTTTTCAAATCTGGGTGCCTTGTACTCAGACCTGACCTGGGAATGGGTCAGCACCCATCCTATTCCCATCTCTGGTTGGGGGTCTGATTCTTCCTCCAGGGATCTTGATCGAAGGAAGTCAAAGGAAGAGAAAGGACCAAGATGCCAAAGACCAGTGCAGGCTGGTGTTTCATTCATACTTTGATTTTCTGCTCTGGGTGGGTTCTACCTCTGACAAGGAAAAGGCTAGAAATCCTACCTTTAGTAATGGGTCAGAAATAACATTACTTAATACGTTTAATTGTTTGATTTGTTAATACAAAAGAAATACATTATACATTGCTGGTCATAAATATTCAAATAACATGTATATAGAGTGGGAAAGTCCTATTCACCACCCACCCCCCGTAGCTCCAATCCTGGGCCTGCTGAGCGTTGTGGGCACAGCCTTTTATGTCTCTTCTGTGCATTTACACACATGACTTGTTTTCCTAAATGCATAATTTGTGTCTTATTTTTTAATGGATGAGATTATATTGTATATACCATTCTGGATTTTATATTTTTTAAACTTTAATATTAAACTTATTAGAGGTTTCTTTCAAGTGAATAAATATTGCATTTACCTCATTTTTATTAACATTGCATACTACTTCTTGGAGTCGATGCACCATAATTTTTAAATTATGTTCCATTGAAACCATTTGTGTTGTTTTTAATTGTTCATATTACCAAAAAATGCAATTAATATCAATTATATAGTTATGTTTTGCATATATACAAGTATTTTTCTTGCATCAAAAACCAAAAGGTAAAATCGTTCAGGCAAAGGGTCCTAATATTTAATGGTTTATAGATCCTTCGAAATTGACTTTCTTGTGGCTGAACCACTATATTCTCCTACCACTGGATGCAGCCTGTTAATTTACATTATTTGATTGCATGGGAGCTTCAACAGGTCTTCATGTCTATTGGTCATTTAAATTGCCAGTTTATTTTTTGCCAATGTAATCAGTTGAGGTGATTGTTCCTCCTTTAATGATAAGGGAGAGTCTGATACATACTCTGAAATTTATTTGTCTTTATTTTTTTATTATATTTAAGTATACTTCATTGATTATGCTATTACAGTTGTCCCATTTTTTTCTCCCCTTTATTCCCCTTCACCCTGTACCCCTCCTCCCACCTGATCACTAAGAGTTTCTCCTGCCGCCACAACCCCCACAGTTTTTTCAGTCAGAGTTTCTGAGGCTTTATTTCCCTGCACTGGAACCCTGGGTTGCACAATCAGTCTCAATCCCCAGTTGTACCTCCTGGTTTATACACATGCAAATGTTGGACTGCCCGGTCTGCCAGCCGCCACCTTGCCCATCCTGGTCCTCCAACTCCTGCCTTGCCACACTTCCTCTCCACCCAGCTGCCCATCTCTGCCCCTCCTACCAGTGTGGATAAATTTCTTTTTTAAATTTTTGGTTGTTGGACTTCAGTACATTTCGATTTTCTGTCAGTTCTGGTTGTTTTTTATTTTTAAATTTGTTGTTGTCCTTTTGGTTGTGCGAGGAGGCACAGTGTATCTACCTACACCTCCATCTTGGCCAGAAGTCTCAAATTATTTTTAATCTATATTTTTACAATTGTTAGTTTTAAATTTGAAACCATATTACTCAAGTTTTTATATTTAAAACAACACTTTAAGTTTGTTAATATACTTTGAAACCTACATTGAAATAGTCTTTATTTTGCAAAATAAATTCTTTTTCTAGATTACCTTTCTGCCTACAGATTCTTTACACATTTTGTTAAGTACAAACCTAGTTGTTGTTGTTTTTAATTTTGGTGCTATTGTTAATGGTATTGTCCAATTTAATAGTGAATTCCAATTTTTTATGATGGTGTGTACAAAAGCCATTAACATTTTTATATTACTTTGTATACTTTGTCCACGCTGTACTTATTACTGCAGGAGATATTTTGGTGGATTTTTTGGAATTTTCTGCATATGCAATTATGTCATCTGCAAAGACAGTATTTTTTTCTTTTTTTTAATATATTTTATTGATTATGCTTTTACAGTTGTCCCATCCCCCACACCCTGCACACCCCCTCCCACCCACATTCCCCCTCTTTAGTTCATGTCCATGAGCCATATATATAAGTTCTTTGGCTTCTACATTTCCTATACTATTCTTAATCTCCCCCTGTCTATCTTCTACCTACCATTTAGCTTCTTATTCCCTGTACCTCTTCCCCCTCCCCCCACACCTACTCCCCTGATAATAATCTTCCATGTGATTTCCATTTCTGTGATGCTGTTCCTGTTCTAGTTGTTTGCTTAGTTTGTTTTTGTTTTAGGTTCGGTTGTTAATAACTGTGAGCTTTTTGTCATTTTACTGTTCCTATTTTTGATCACCTTTTTCTTAGATAAGTCCCTTTAACATTTCATATAATAAGGGCTTGGTGATGATGAACTCCTTGAACTTGACCTTATCTGGGAAGCACTTCATCTGCCCTTCCATTCTAACGATAGCTTGGCTGGATACAGTCATCTTGGATGTAGGTCCTTGCCTTTCATGACTTGGAATACTTCTTGCCAGCCCCTTCTTACCTCAAAGTTTTCTTTTGAGAAATCAGCTGACAGTCTGATGGGCACTCCTTTGTAGGTTACTGTCTCCTTTTCTCTTGCTGCTTTTAAGATACTCTCTTTATCTTTCATCTTGGGTAATGTAATTATGATGTGCCTTGGTGTGTTCCTCCTTGGGTCCAATTTCTTTGGGACTCTCTGAGCTTCCTGGACTCCCTGGAAGTCTATTCCCTTTGCCAAGTTAGGGAAGTTCTCCTTCATTATTTGTTCAAATAAGTTTTCAATTTCTTTGTCTTCTTCTTCTCCTTCTGGCACCCCTATGATTCAGATATTGGAACTTTTAAAGATGTCCTGGTGGTTCCTAAGCCTCTCCTCATTTTTTTGAATTCCTGTTTCTTCATTGTGTTGTGCTTTAAAGTTTCTTTCTTTCTTCTGGCCCACACCATTGATTTGAGTCCTGTTTTTCTTCCCATCCCTGTTGGTTCCCTGTACATTTTCCTTCATTTTCCTTATTGAAGCTTTCATTTGTTTATCTAATTTGTGACCAAATTCAACCAAGTCTGTGAGCATCCTGATTACCAGTGTTTTGAACTGTGCATCTGATAGGTTGGCTATCTCTTTGTCACTTAGTTGTATTTTTTCTGGAGCTTTGATCTGTTCTTTCATTTGGGCCATTTTTGTTGTCTTGGCACGCCTGTTACGTAGTAAGGGGCAGAGCCTTAGGTGTTCACCAGGGCAGGGCGGCCACATCACTTTGTTGTGACACTGTTTGTGGGGGAGGGGACCGAGAGGAAACAATGGTGGTTGCTCCGCTCTCTGACAGTTTTCAGTGACTTTCCGCACTACCCACAGTCAAATTGGGCCCTTCTAGTGCTGATTCTGGTGCTGGTTCCCGGGTGGGTGGGCCTGTGTATGCTCTAGGACCCTGTGGGTCTCTCCAAAGAGCTCTCCTGTGAGTCCGGGAGTTTCTCCCGCTGCCGCCGCCTCAACCCCCACAGGAGCTTTCAATGAGAGGCTTTGGGGCTTTATTTCCCCTCACTGGAACTCTGGGTTGCGGAGTCTGTCTTGCTCTCCAGTTGTTCCTCCCAGTTTATCTGCATGAGGGTGTGGGATGCCTGATCCGCAGTTGCCACCTCTCCCGGCCCGGACCACCATACCTTTCCCTGATCCGCCAACCGCCGTTCTGCCACCCAAGTCCTCTCTGCCTGGCATGTCTCGCCCCTCCTACCAGTCTGAATGAAAGTTTCTTCTTTAATTCCTTGGTTGTCAGACTTCCATACGGTTTGATTTTCTGTCAGTTCTGGTTGTTTTTTGTTTTAAAATTTGTTGTTGTCCTTCTTTTGGTTGTGTGAGGAGGCACAGTGTGGTTGCCCCGACCTGGTGAACACCTAAGGCTCCACACCCCTTACTACATAACAGGTGTGTCAAGACAAAAAAAGTGGTCCAAATGAAAGAACAGATCAAAGCTCTAGAATAAATACAACTAAGTGACGAAGAGATACCCAACCTATCAGACACACAGTTCAAAACACTGGTAATCAGGATGCTCACAGAATTGGCTGAATATGGTTGCAAATTAGATGAAAAAATGAAGGTTATGCTAAATGAAATAAAGGAAAATGTACAGGAAACCAACAGTGATTGGAAGGAAACCGGGATACAAATCAATGGTGTGGACCAGAAGGAAGAAAGAAACATTCAACCACAACACAATGAAGAAACAAGAATTCAAAAAAATGAGGAGAGGCTTAGGAACCTCCAGGACATCTTAAAACGTTCCAACATCCAAATCATAGGGGTACCAGAAGGCGAAGAGGAAGAGAAAGAAATTGAAAACTTATTTGAACAAATAATGAAGGAGAACTTCCCCAATCTGGCAAAGGAAATAGACTTCCAGGGAGTCCAGGAAGCTCAGAGAGTCCCAAAGAAATTGGACCCAAGGAGGAACACACCAAGGCACATCATCATCAAGTTACCCAAGATGAAAGATAAAGAGAGAATCATAAAAGCAGCAAGAGAAAAGGAGACAGTAACCTACAAAGGAGTGCCCATCAGACTGTCAGCTGATTTCTCAAAAGAAACCTTTGAGGTAAGAAGGGGCTGGCAAGAAGTATTCCAAGTCATGAAAGGCAAGGACCTACATCCAAGATGACTGCATCCAGCCAAGCTATCATTTAGAATGGAAGGGAAGATGAAGTGCTTCCCAGATAAGGTCAAGTTCAAGGAGTTCATCATCACCAAGCCCTTATTATATGAAATGTTAAAGGGACTTATCTGAGAAAAAAGAGATAAAAAATATGAACAGTAAAATGACAAAAAGCTCACAGTTATTAACAACCGAACCTAAAACAAAAACAAGCTAAGCCAACAACTGGAAGAGGAATAGAATCACAGAAATGGAGATCACATGGAGGGCTATCATCAAGGGAGTGGGTGGGGAGAGAGGGGGAAAAGGTACAGGGAATAAGAAGCATAAATGGGGGGAGAGGAGCCAAGATGGAGGCATAGGTAGACACACTGTGCCTCCTCGTACAACCAAAAGAAGGACAACAACAAATTTTAAAACAAAAAACAACCAGAACTGACAGAAAATCGAACTGTATGGAAGTCCGACAACCAAGGAACTAAAGGAGAAACTTTCATCCAGACCGGTAGGAGGGGCGAGACGGGCGAAGAGGA
>VMDR010029848.1:0-12590 GCA_007922815.1 Macrotus californicus
TTAATATTATTAATATTTAAAAATGTAAAAGAGACATGACAGCTACATATCCCCTTATCATCTGTAAGTGAATTAAAAGACGTATTTCCAATCAGTTGATTACTAGGGACTAATATAAAATAAGTCTCTTCACACCTACAGTGCAATTAGGGGGTATACCTTAGTGCTACTTAAATTGGGTGTGGTTTGCAGACTATTCGTTCCCAAGCACCATTGAGATAAATTGAGGCAGAGGAAATAGGCATGTAAATACATTCATAGCAATTTAACATGAAAATATTCAAGTGTGTGCTTTTCTGTTTTACAAAATTACCCATTGGTGATGGATTGGAAGGTAAAAGTCTTCCTCTTCAGGCAGCTAGAGCAGCTCTGGGTTAGGTAATGAAGAGTACGGTTGCTTGTGACTGGAACACTAAACCACAAATATGAACATGGGTTACCTTTTTTATTGAGAGAAATGGTGGTACATGAAGCATTGTTTCTGCTAGGAATAAAAAGTGGTGTTTTGATACTTTAAAAATATTACATTTTATCTCAAAGGAGGTAATGGGGACAGCTCACTGGGATGGCTTCATGGGCATGTGACCTGTGCAGTCACACAAGGCCCAGCCGTCAGAGGGCCCTACCCTCAGTTTGATGCTGTGCTCCTGCTGCCCTGAAATTTCTTAGTAACTTCATCACTAAACTTCTGTTTTGTAAATGAAATTCAATGTGGCCATGGAGCATGTATATGAGCAGAGGAGACACATCCAATATGCATGGTCACCATTCCTTGCTATCCTGTTTGCATATAGCCTTCCTGATGTTGCCCAAGCACAGAATTGTGGTGGAGGCACAATGTAGAATGTGGTGGAGTTAACACAACTCAGGGAAAGTGAGTTCAAGGTCAAAGTGCCCCTTCTCTGAAGGAGTAAGGGGAAGGGTGGCCCTAACCACACCGAGAGGTAACGTCTTCCATTTGAGCCAGAACTTGCTTTGAATGTAGACAGAGGCAATGTTATTCTAGGAAACACGACAGTCAGGGAATCCTATCCTGTTCCTTCTTATTCCTCTGTGCTAGCAAACCACTCACACTAAAAATTATGATATAAAAAGAAAGGTCAAGATAGGGCACCCCATACATAGCTCCTTTCCTTTTCAGTTCTTACTTATTTTTGAGCAAATTGAAAGTAGAGTGTTGGTGGAATGTATACATATCAAGAAATGAAATAAAAACACAAGATAGTTTGTGCAGAATTTCCATTGTTGTAATGAGAATGGAATATACATTCATATATAAGCTGTGAAATGTAAATTATAATTTTTGGTGATTTTACATGTGTATTACATTTTCTAATATTTGCATTTCAGACTGCATTATATACTATAAAGATGAATAATAAAACATGCTCATAATTGAAAATTTTACTTTATTTTTTACTTAAAACAACATTGAATAGCAAATAATAAAAACTATGACATGTCGAGAGAGACAGCAGAAGAAAAGGACTTTATATTTAATATTTTTAAATAAACATTTTTTCTGCTTTTGACAAGGGTCATCACTCTTTCATTCTGCACTGGGTCCCACAAAGTATGTAGCTGACTCTTGTTAAATAGGATGTGTGATGTATGCATTAAATGGTTCCTTTTGCTATTATCCAACCTACATGGAAAATATAAATTTAAGGATGATAACTTCAACAATATTAAACAGGCTTCCTTACCACAAGAGTTTCTTAAAACCCTTAACAGATCAATATACACTATGAAGAATTAGGGAAGGCATAGAGTATGCTGCACACTTTCTCTTGTTTGGGCTCAGAGCTATTTTCTCAGTATTTCTGGAGAAAAACCTTCCTTTGGAAATACTGGGCAACCTGGCTCCCCCGCTCATTAGCTCCATAAATTACTTAGCTTCTTCGAATGTTGGTTTCTCCTGCAAATAGGATGCCTAACTTAATGTTTGTTATAAAGATTTAATCTTTAGCATGTGCTAAGCATCTAGTGCATACTTAATTTTATTACTGCACTTAATTTTGGATAATTTCCAAATTCATCAAGTATATATGGAAAAGCTATTCTATGGGAGCAATATAACTAGTTTAGTACCATGAATCCTTTTCTATAAATTTCGGGAGATCTTGCTGTTCTCCATGAAGTAACAAAAAGAAAACATAGAAAACTTTATAGGAATGGAAATTGTTATTCATAATGGCCTGGCATATATGACATGCTCAATAAACATAGCAAAAATGAACTAATGAAATAATCATAAACCAAAATAAAAAGTCTCTCAAGTATAACTAGATTCACATCTTGGCTTCTTTCATTAGTCAGATTACTTTATTTCTCACTTTCCTCATTCTTGAAATAAAGATCACACCTGCCTTGCAGAATTATTGCATGGAATAAATGAAATGTAGCATTTTCAGACAGTGCCTGACACATAAGCTGTTCAGTCCATGTTCAACTATGCCAATATGTTGAGAATTTCACCTCTTTACCAAGGTTTGACTATAATACAAGTCTCTGGGTCTCTCTTCTGTAACTAAAAAGAGAGCTGCTTCAAGAATTCATATTCCAAGTAAAATAATAAAAATAGATACAACAGATGAAAGAAAATTAAGTCAAAACTATTTTCCATTTGTGTTTCTCACTCCGGAACTTGAAAAAGTTGGGGCTAATAGTTGGGTAGATCACCATTTATTTCCACTCTATCGCGAATGGGTAAATATTATGATCACTCCTTCTTCAGCTCTCTCTGAGAGAGTCTACTGGCTATTGAGTTTGAAATGGAATGGCCTCAGATGAGACACAGAAGTAAGAATAAGTTTTTTGCTGACTTTAAAGGACTAAAACATAATTCTTTTATTAGACCTAGATACATAAATTGTAAATAAATGTTTCATTATTCAATTTAAATACTGAATGTTATCAGTAAGTAACATGTGTTTTGGTGCATTGTTGATTGGCATTCCAGAAACTGAGTGTTACTAGCTGTGTAATTCTTAGATAATGGCTACAAAATAGCAGCCTGGGAATTAGGCATTCCAGACGCCATCTCTGAGGAGACCACACCCCTGTGAAGAAGAGATTATCTTATGAGACTTTCTGTCCTCCTCTACTTCCTCTTCATTCCTTTCCAACTTAGACCAAACTCTTACTTTAAGAATCCCTTTTATAATTGCCTCCTTGTCTTTTCATAATTGTAGTTAGTATTTATTTAAAAGCTAATCTGTGTCAGGTACTGTTCTAAGAACTTTGCATGATTAACTCGTGAAGAAGATACTTTCACTATCATGCCGGTCTTATAGGAAAAGAAACGAGAACACAATAAGATTAAATAATTTGCTGAAGGTGGCCCTAGGAGGAGGTAGCAGAATCAGGGTTCAATCATAGGCAGTTCGTCTTCAGGGTCCCTGCTCCTCCTCACTGGGCTTTACTGCTCCTGTTCCACCCCCACTGGAAAACCAGACCCTGGATGGGCTCTAATTGTGCTCAGTTTCCCCTTCCTATTTCCCATACTTAAGCACTTAGGAGGTTTTCAAAAATGTTTGCTAAATGAGTGGATACATGCAAATCAGAATCTTCAGTGCAAATCTTTTCATTTGAGATTCAGTTCCATGGGAACATGCACTTCTTCCCTGGAGTGTAGCACAACTATTGCAGGAACCCTAAGTCATTATAACAATGTAAACTCTATCCATTATCCATCCTCTCTTCTAGCCTCCATCTTACTGAATGGAACTACCGTTTAGCTATCTGCCCAAATAGTAAACCTTAGAGTAGCTTTTATCTTATTCCCATGTCTCATTCCTCTTTGTCAATCCCTTTTAGATATATTATATAGCACAACTTTCTTCTCAAACTACCAACACTTCCATTGAAAACTTTATTTTCCTTGAGTATCGATGGCAGCCATTTAATAGCTTCCCAGATCACTGTGACATTTTCGCCAGATTTATCCCTTCTAAAACTCTGATCATTCAATGGTAGAAAGAATAATGCCTCCCACAAAAGTGTCTGTACGCTAATTCCTGAAACCTGTGAGTATGTCACCTCATTGGCAAGAGAGACTTTGTAGATCATAATTAAGTTAAGGACCTTAAGATGGAGTGATATCCTAATATTCTGGTGAAAAATATATTTTCTTTCTGACATTAAAATCATAAAATCTATATTCAGTGAATGTAATGAATTATCTCAGGGAATAAACAAAATTTGGGGCTTAAGAGTATGATGAGTGATTTGGGAAATACAATTCTCAACAAAGATACCTGTTAGTAGTCTCAAGCAGGAAGAAAAAAATATGTGATTGCAATTCAGTAAATGAAAATTGTACTAATATTACTTTACTGTAGAAAAAAATACCATGCAACTAAATGTGCACTAAGAAACAGAGGCAGATACATAATGTGAATAAAGCTCAACATTGTCAACCTCCTCACTTGCATGCCCCTCCCAAAGTCCTGACAGTGGTTGGAAAGGATCGTACATTGCAGTAAAATTTGCGTAAGTGGGATATTTCCACTGCAATCAGTTAAGACTACTGTTCTTACCATTTCTCCATCGCATGTTACTTTCTGTTGGGTGACATTGGAAGGACATGTTGTATTTGTAATTTTCTATTCTTAAAGAAGTTTCCCAAATTGTGTAAACTTCAGGTCATGCAAAATGTGGATCCTTATCCTCTTAGAGAAAAGTGAAGACCACGTAGAGTTTGGATTTGTCATTAAAGTACGGTAAAAAGAAGCAAGTATCCTGTTTCAGAGACCAGGTTTTGTAGTCACTAGGAGAGGAAAAGCATTATTAAGGAGATGTTCTTTCTGATGTTCTTAAAGTCAAAATACATGACTAATTCTCCCTCATTTTGATTTATTATCAAACTTGGTGTTTTATGTGGCATGCCCTTAGAAGAAGGACACAATGATCTGATGATAATACTTTCCAGGTTGATACTAAATGGTATTTCTGAATGCAAAATAATCTTTGGGAATTTTAGAACAGCCACATATATATGACAGTCGAAGCATTTATGTTCATTAATCACTTGCCACCATGCCGGATCCATGCGGATTTAGCAGTGGAGAAAATGGACTCTCCTCTCTCATAGAACTTGTATATTTATAATGGGGGTGCAGCATAAAATAAAAGTAAATAAGTGAATGAGATTGTTGTCCACAGAGCTGGGATGAAAGCCTACTTTAGATGGGGTGGTAAAGGCAGTCTGCTCTGAAGCAGTGACATTTGAATGGAAATTTAAAAGAAGAGAGATCTCTGGATGAGAAATTTAGGGAAAAGGGAAAAAGGCTTAGATTCAAGTTACAAGGAGTCACAGATCAGTGTTTGCCAAATTGTGATTTGTAACCAATTCGTGGGTCTTGAAATCAATTCAGTGAGCTGCAGCAATTGTTTTTAGATTCTTGAAAAGCTGGAAAGAATGCTACCACCCTGCCTTCTTTGTAATCAGAAAAGAACAAAATATAAAAATTAGAGTGCATTGCCTTTATTAAGAATATAGTTTTCACAAAACAATTGTTTTGTGCACGTGGGTGTACATGAGTGTGTCTGTATCCGTGTGTGTATGCATATCTAAATCAGGATAGAAAATGTAAGTTTCTTCCCATGAGTCCCAGTAAACATTTGACAGACACTATTGCGGAGCTTGTCAAGGGATCTGAATATACTATTCCACATATAATAAGATACTGATACTGATAGAATGCTTTAAGTCATATATGTACATACAAAGGAAAAACGTGAGCTGCTCACAAGCTGGATCTATTGATCCACTCTCATTTCTTGAGTGAGATTAGAGTTAAGTGTTTGGAAAGCTGAAAGATCAGATCCCAGGTCATGGTGCCTTTTATACCTGAGTGGCTTCTTAGAGGTTCAACTAACAACTCTCCTCCTGGAGGCACCCATCTTACTTTAAGCTCTCTTGGGCAAATCACACAAAAGAATGCCCCCTTAGAAAGGACAGATCACAACAGAAGACGCCTTCTCTGAGGTGCAGTGTCATGGCGATAACCTCACCAGTGTGACCAGGTAGACAGTTTGGCGGGCTGACATCAGGCTGCGTTTCAGCTCCCGCTTTTCCCATAATTGAGTACATTTTTCCCTGAAGGAACTACACAACCCCACACAGGATCCCTGGGCATTCCCTGAATCCCTTCTGCTTTGTCCCCCACCAGTCAAATTCCATCAGTATTTGCTATCTGAGATGGTAATTGCTTGCGTATTAGTACTTGGGATTTTTAGGCACTATCAGTACTTAATATACTATCTGGTTCAAAATTATGCTAAAAGGTGAAGCAAGTAATTGAAGAATTAACTATCTAGGAATCAACAAAATGAGTATATTACATGGTAATGTCAGAAACCTATGTCTATAAATTACACATGGAACAACCTAACATAAAAGACAGCTGGAGCATCTAAAAGTCAGGCCAAGTATTCTGGCACTCTGAAAATTCCTTTTATTCTCACTTGCTTCAACTCACTATTCTTGATTTCTGTGTTCCTTTACCTAATACTCACTTTTCTTTCCTCCAATCTGACTGTCAGTGATGGCTGAGCCCCTGCTTTGAAATTTCCACTGGTCTCTGTTCCAGCATAATTTGCCTTTACTCTCCAATTTCTACCTCTTCATTTGCCCTTTGATTATGATGGCTGATTGACCGATTTGGCCAATATTATCCTGCTGAAGGCTTCACTTGCCATATGTCTAACTGCCTGAGTCTTGACATCTCCACTCCAATGAGCCTGGCCCATTTTACACCTTTCATATCACCCAAGTCAGCTTGACTTCCTATATTGAGCTTTAATTTATCAAGTTATATTAATCACCTGGCATACCAAGCATTTTGAAATATTCAGATGATAGGTAAAACCTATATGACTGTATATATCAGTAGTCAATGTTAAAATAAACAGGGTAAATTTACATATGCTAAGATTGTCATTATTTAATTAAAATAATTAATTTAGCCCTGGCTGATGTAGCTTAGTGGATTGAGCACAGGTCTGCGAACCAAAAGGTCACCAGTTTGATACCCAGTCAGGGCACAAGGCTGGGTGTGGGCCAGGTACCCAGTAGGGGGCATGTGAGAGGCAACCACACATTGGTGTTTCTCTCCCTCTCTTTCTCCTTCCCTTCCCCTCTCTCTAAAAATAAATAAATAAAATCTTTAAAAAAGGATTAATTTATACAGTACTTTCATACTGAAAATAAGAGAAGTATTACTTAAAATTCATTTGACTCATTAATATGGTAATTAAGAGAATTTTAAAAAGTATCTCTAAATAAAAATTTTATCATGAAGATTTAGCACAGATTGTGGTTCTAAAAATGTGATTTTAGCTGTGGTTAAGAGAAGAAAAGAAACTGAAAAAACTACTGACCAAGATTCCGTGCCTAATCCAAGAGTTTCAGTTATGTAACACTTGTGTGCTATTTGAGATATTTTGTCAATGCAAATATCAAAAAATATAAGAAGAAACTATGTCACATATTGGATTCAGCAGGACTATTAGAAAATAAAGTTTACTTATGTGTTCGGTTTTTAGTTTATCAAGCATGATTGAGCTTTTTAAGAGGTATGGATTTTTGGAATATCTCCATTCAAATCTGAGTAAATGCAAATGCAAATGGGTCTGTTAAGTAAGCTCTGTCTGTGCAAAAAAAAAAAAGTTAAATAACTGAATTCAGAAAATTCAATGAGGACTCTGTTTAAGTTTAAAGCCAACTATTTAGGTCATGCTGCCTTAACTTGGTTGGTCTTTGCTCATGAAATCATTCCTTCAATTTGGAAGGAAATTGTAGATAATGGAAAAATCACCGAGAATAAAGGCTTTTGTTTGTGCACATACACATTTATTTTCTTCTAAATGTAGACATGTGCAAAAAGTATGTAAGTTATAATGTCTCTGTTAGTTTTGTTCCTCCCTCTTCCCCATATCCACCTCCCCACAGAAAATATAAATAGAATTAGTTATAACTTTTTTTTAAAAACCCAAACATTACTTTTAAATGGCTCATTTTGAGCCTAAGTGACAATAAAAATCAAATTGAGCCAAAGACAAGATTTATTTCAAGGTGGTTAAAACCTGAACCTGTATAGACTGGTAACTGTTGATTAGATTTACAGATAGCAGCAGGAATGCCGTTGTTTTTTTTTTTAATGATACTGATACCCTTATTGTTCCTGTCATTTAAAAATGTGTTTGCAGCTTCTCTATCTTATGCTTTAAAAAAATCACTTGGATGTAATAGTCAGCCATCAGAACAGGAAACTTAGAAACCATTTCACTTGAGCCCTGTGAGATTATGAAAAGACATGGTGGGAGCATTCTTTCAAAGCAATAAGTTAAATACATACGATTTGAATATTTAGTTGTGATAAAAATCAGTGGTTCCCACATTTGGGGATTTTTATGGACCAGAAAATGTTCAAGTAAAATAATATTAGTATTGTCTTTCTCTTAAGAATAATAAAACAAACAAAACAGCCAATCATATAAAATAAACCTCCCATTTATTGTTATAATTTTTAAAAAGCAATGTTATTTGACACCAAACAATTGTGAGTTATATTCCTACAATCCTATAAATGAATCTAATTTAGGTTTATGAAAACTCACTATTTTAAAAATGTACTTTATTTTGCCCCAGCCATAAACATTTCGTCGAGAACCACAAAGGCCCAAACCGATGTCTGATAACCACTGTTACAAAGTCTTCTGCAGTGCTGAGTGGATATTTAATTTTCACAAAGGGAGCTTAATAAATTAAGCCTAATTATTACCTGTCCTAAGCTCTATTTCCTTATGTATAAAATGGGCATAACAATAGAACCTACATCATTGAAATGTAGTGAGAATTCAATGGGTTCATGTACCTAAAATCTTTAAAACTAAGTCTGTCACACAGGGTAAGTGCTCAGTAAATGTTAGCTATTGTTCTTATGGTCAAAGTAGGGTTATTGTCAAAGGGATTTGATTCATCTCTAAAATATTCATCTCTCAAACCTGAATTAAGTAACTCAAAGGGGAAAAGAATCATAAACAGATATTGAACTCTAGTTTATGATATATATGCTGAAGTGTACAGGTGAAGGATACTGATTTTGCAATTTGCCTTTGCATCAAAAAAAAAAAGATGAATTGACAGAGGGATAAATAGATGGATATCCAAGCACAAAACAAATGTGATATAATGCTAGTTGTAGAAGGGGTATATATAATATTCTTTCAAATTGCCATGTTTTAGTTTCATAATAAAATGAAAAAATTAAAGGGTACAAAAATGTAAAGAAACAATTTTAAAATTGTTAGCACCTATTAGTTAAGCTAAGAAGCTACCAAATGCAGCCATTGTCCCTAACATATATCTAGAACTTCTGCAGTTACATTTAAAATCAGGATTTCTGCTGCTTGTCTCTAGCTCCAAAATTAGTAGTTGTTATGGTGCCCGTACACATATAACCCTGTTTGCTCTGACTCCCACTTTAATCAGAGACCCTGCTGTTTGTAGGCACAATTTCCCATCCACTTCCAACACACTTGACCACCCTGGACCTTGTGGCTTCGCAGGTGAGTGTGGGAGGAGTGTGGACATGACTGAGGCTTCTAAGTAAGTCTCCAGTCTAGAGTCAAGTCCTAGAATAGCACCATTGGTGCAATTTGATGATAATGTCCTAGAGAAATAGTGCATTGATTGTCAACACATGAAAGATGATAAAAATGTGCTGACTTCCTAACTTCATAAACAACTGGTATAGTACAGTTTTATTTTTGTTTAAAACATTATTTTTTTATTTTCAATATATGACAGCTGTCCAGAAAAAGTCCAGCCATTGTTAATATGAGAATGGCTTGCATGGATTTGATGTAACCTGGCAGTCCAGGAGAGCGGGCTGGAATGCTCATGCGTGAGCAATGACCACTTCACTGTACTAGTCAGTGGGGGCGGTAGATGCATCCAGTGAGCATGTATACTGTGTGGCCATCACATTCAAAATGACTGAGTGAGTAAAGCAATGATGTTGCATCAAATTTTGCATGAAGCTTGAATGTTCCTCCATGGAAACTATTCAAATGATTCAGAAGGCCAAAGCTATGGGCAACTGGTGATTGGCAGCTTCATCACAACAATGCACTTGCTCATGCATCATGTCTCTTGCAGAGTTTTTTAGTGAAACATCAAATCACCCAGATGCCTTAGCAACCCCTACAGCCCAAATTTGTTGCCCTGCAATGCCTGGCTTTTCCCAAAACTAAAATAACCATTGAAAGGGCAGAGATTTCAGACCATCGATGAGATTCAGGAAAATATGACGGGATAGCTGATGGCAACTGGGAGAACTGTGTGAGGTCCCCAGATGCCTACTTTGAAGGGGACTGAGGCATCATTGTCCTGTGCACAATGTTTCCTGTATCTTGTATCTTCTTTAATAAATTTCTCTATTTTTCATATTGCATGGCTGGATACCTTCTGGAAAGACTGTGGTGTATATTATTTATATGACAGACCCTGTTTTAAAGATCTTATGTGTGTGTGTATATATGCATATGCTTATATATTGCACTATTAATGGCTCTGTGGAACTGTAAAATGCTTTTTATAAGATGTTGCTATTTTTCATAGATACTTTTTGTCTTTATAATCTCAACTGAAACAGTGCTAAGGTTGTGTTTGTTTTAACTGTTTGAAACATGTTATTGGCTACTAAAACCTAAATAATAACTCCGTGTGAACCCAGAGCCAGTTGTTGTGGAAATTATTATAATGTCACCAGGAAAGAATTATGATGTTATTTTAGAAATAGAGAAAAAAATGTTTAAGATGCAATATAAAAAAGATAAATGTTAATCAGTTAAAAATTTGGCTTTTTTGTAGGAAATTTCTAGATGTTTTAGTGATGTGTCTTCTTCTGGATGCCAACTAGGTTATTCCTTTTTAACTATATATATTCTTCCAGGTTTTCTAGAAGGAAATCATGTCGTCTGCAAACAATGATAGTTTTGTCACTTTACTGTATTTATACATTTTTCTTTCTCTTTCTCACTGAGTGTGATATGAAATACAACTGTATAGTCATTTCTTGCTTATGCATGGATAACTACATAAAGATCAAGTTCAGGCAAAAATAATTCTGCTTTAGTCACTTTGATATTTCCAGTCAACTTTTCTTTTTCTGCACTATCCATATAATAATTGCCATTCTTTTCCTTATTTCTACATAAACATAGTATCAAAGACAATACTCTTCTTCAATAATATTTTTATACAATATTTTTGTGACAAGAGGAGACTCATTAGGATTAACACAAATTAGAAGTGATGACTACGAATGTGTTTATATGTTAAATGTGATTGTTTAGTGTTCTGAATAGAGTTTCAAAAAAACAGATCAGAGAACTTTGGAGCCACAGAAACCTTTAGAAATGTGCTTTTGTGAAGGAGAAAGTTAACAATTAGGACATTGAAAAGATGTACCTCTGAAGTCCATCCCAGAGTCGGGTGAGCAGCAGAGCCGCTAGGCTGAGTACTTTTTCTCCCACCCCACGCTGAAAATACCTCTGCAGTGTTCCCATGATTTTACTATCCAGGGAGATGACTTTAGGAGGAAACCCATAAGAAAAATCATTTATCTTAATTTGGATAGATGTCTGTTTATATTCAGAGACTAGTGATGAGATCATATTTAATTTTGAAATATTTATACAAGGCTTATGTAATTTACATATAAATTTCAAATACGATATTCAACTAGGCACAATAGGGAATAAGTGAGAGTGATGGAGAACTCTTTACCCTGGTTTTCATGGTTTGCACACACTAAGAATTCATATATTAAATATTTATTTTAGGTCAGACACATGGGTGGCTGCTTCATGATACACATTAACCCTGCCCTCAAGAAGTTGGCTATTAAATGAGAAATTTACTGATAAGTAAATAGCATTTGAAAAGTTGTGTTTTGCAAGACTGATCAAGGAAGTAATAACTGGGGAGGCACAAGCATGTTACATTAGCAGGCACACTGGCCAAGTATGGGAAAGGAGCAAAACGACTAAGGGATTGACCCATTAATAGTGGGGTGTGAGCAGTGAGTGACAGGCAAAAAACAAACAGTTCAAAACCTGAGAATTCTGGTGGATCAATTTCTCTTCCTCTTCCATAGCATGCCCCCCACCTTTGATGCATTAACAAAAAAAGTGGTAAAGTTCAAGAACAGAGAAACTGCTGCTTAAAACTGCAACAAAGCTGACCCCCTTCCAGTGTCTTTGAATGTCACTGCCAAACCAAAATGAGGGAATCATCATGTATGGCTCCTTGACCTTCAGCTCCACATTGCATATTCAAGTTTCAATAACACTATCGAGTACTTGAGTAATACTGAATGTTTGTATGTCCAGCAACATGCCATGGCTTCACACTCCTGAGCCTTTTCACTTGCGCAACGCCAGCTGCTGAGCAATGCTTTCTTTAGACCACATGACTGCACTAGTGAGTTGATGGATAAATAAATGCATTTATTGCTGTCCTTGTTGGTTGTAATTTTTCAGAGTCTCAAATAGTATCTGTTTTGTTCTCCTAAATG
>VMDR010029849.1:0-12587 GCA_007922815.1 Macrotus californicus
GCTAATTATAGGGAGCCTATCTGTGTGCAATGTGAACTAGTAACTCAGCTCTGGTTCTGAACACAGACAGACGTGCGTGGAGAACAGGGAACATCCACTAATAGGTCTCCTGTGGGGTATCAGGCCTGCATTGCTCCTAGGCCGCTTTGAAACTTGCTCTTGCTAAAAAACTCCCTCACCTGGGATGGAGACAGCAGAAGTTTACTGTGACTTGTGCTAGACTTCCCAATCATGAATGTAAACAGCTCAGCCTTCTCCCCTTTACATTTGTAAATGACCTTTCTCTTTGAAGTGGTTGGCAACATTCTTTCCTTTGTTATCTGTAAAAGGTACCCACCCACAGCAAACCTGTGCATAGTTAATGAGAACCATCCTGGATGTAATGTACCTGGAGTGTCAATAAAAGCCCATCCAGGCAAGGGGTCCAGGCCGGCTCTTTCTCTGAGAGAGGCCACACAGGCCCTAGCACTCTCTCGCTTAGATAGTGCACACACATCCCTTTTTCTCCCCCAGATTTCTTTAGTCTGCGTGAATTTGTTCATCATTGGTCCGGAGACATAGGACAAGCATCCACAAGAACACGCGGTCCCGCCGGTCAGGACTGCAACAGCTCATGATTACAGAAGCAAGTCATTTAGTTGGACAGGTTGTCCCAGGCTTTATTAAAAAGTCTTGTATAGGTATACCAAACGTTTTTTAAATATTGAGATCTGTTTACATTCCCATGCATGGTATGTGCATACACTTTTTGCCCTTTTGGTTGTTTTCCCTTAAAATTGGACATTATTTCATGATATCTATGGTAGCAGATGACTTTGATTTTCTAAAAATTGCTGTAAAATCTGAGAAAAGTCCATTTGGAATTACAAGTAAATCATCAGTTTTCAATGTGATGATGTTTTATGAGGATTTTTTTCCCTCTATCAAGAACATTTATTTAAAAAAATGTTTATTTCAGTATTTGTATATATGAGTATGTGTATACATATGCATGATTCTCAATGACAATTAGTAATATGCACAGAAGTTTATAAAAGTCTAATTAAGTCCTTGCAAATCAGAATGTGTACCACAGATAGCTGCATTAACATCACCTGGGTAATGATCAGAAATGCAGAATCTTAGCTCCCACCACGGAACTGCTGAATCAAAATCCGAATTTTAACAAGATCCCTAGGTAAGTCTTACATTCTTTAAGATTTGAAAAGCACTGATTTAATAACATCTCTGACTTTGTGAATTAATTTTCTTTTATTCAGTTGACACATATTTATTTTTTATATTGAAAGTATAATGTATGGTTTGTGATAACAATAACAGGAAGAAATAAAGAGAAAACATCTTACTGAAGGAATTAATGTTACCTATCTATATTAAAATTATATAACATTTGATCAATGTCACCGATTCAAGCTCACAGAGAGGTAGACATAAACGGTTAAAAAGCAAGTTTTTGACCCTCTTACACTGTAAAGTAGGTGAAGAAGAAAAGAACTAAATGCTGGTCACAGTGACTTCTGATGCTCATTTTCCTACCCAGCAGGAGAACTTGTTATTTTTGCCAAGGAAAGAGTGATGAGTTCAGAAGCACCACCTCCTCCCCATGGCTCCAGCCTGTGCGAACACCCAGGCAGTAGCCTCCTCTGCAAGAATTGAGCAGGGCTCCAGCCTACACCCACAGAGGGGTCGTCCTCAAGGTCATATACAACCGCTGGCAGGTATTAATCAGGACATCTTTGAGGACAGCAAACTTTATGACACTGACAAGAATAAGGATCTAATGAGCAATTAATAACTTTCTGTGATTGGGAATGAGAATCTTGCTACAAGCTTGAGATTATTTCAAAAGAATTCTATGGGGCACGTGGATGATTAAGAGGAGACAGTCAGGCTGGACTAGACATGGGCAGGTCTCCAAATCTTCTAGAAGGTTTTCACAGATTAATTTTGCAGTTAATTTTCCATGTATATACATTCTGTTTTCTTTTTACATCTTTTAATTGCATAGGCTAGCATTTACCAAAATATTTTAAGTAAGGTTGGAGATCCTGTGGACCCTCATTCCACTTTTTTATCTTCACAGTAATTTTGGAGAAAATTATTTTATTTTAGATATTTTTCTTTTATTACATTTTTATTACAGTTAGTGCATATAACTGATGAATTTATTGGATGAATTTGGGACATATATTGGAAAAATAAATTATTTGGGTACTCTGATGTAATTATGTGATTAATTATATTAATAGATTAATAATCAATAAAACAAACCTTGAATTTCTGTAATAAATCCTCTTTGAGTACAACATTTCAGAATATCATGTATTTGCCCTGGCCAGGTGGCTCAGTTAGTTAGATCATCATCCCGTTTGCAAAAAGTCTGAGGGTTCGATTCCCAGTCAGTATACATACCTACCTTTTGGCTTCAATTCCTGGTTAGGGAGTATATGGGAGGCAACTGGTTGTTGGCTTGATATTTCTCTTTCACATTGATGTGTCTCTGTCTCCTTTCCTCTCTCTCTAAAGTCAATAAACATATCCTCAGGTGAGGATTTAAAAAATGTGTATTTCAATGAGTTCGTTTCATTCTTGCTCACAGAAACAAGGTGTTCAATATGCCATCTAGTCTGATTAACTCTATCTGGTCCCTGAACTCCAATATTTGGTACTAAATTAGAACCTTGAGGTTGGCAGCTGATGCTAAACTATTTGGTACTCTGCAAATGTGACAAGCCAGGTCATCCTTATTGAGGAAGTTTCTCTGTGTCATAACTTCACCACTAGGGCTACTTTCATCATGGGTTTACTGGGCAAGCACTGGTGTGGATAGAGAAAGAGTTGACTTATTCACCTTGCTGATTTGGTTAGTAGGAGCTTCACTCATGGTGACTCCTTATCTGCAACAGAGGGGCCACCTTATTTGTGAGTGGAAGATAATGACATGACATCGCAGAAGAGTTGGGACATGGAAGGAGCAAGACCTAAAGTCGGGTGAGAAGGAGGTTTGGAGAAGATATTCATGGCTAAAACTTTCAGAATAAGAAAGGATTTGAAAATATTAAAAATCACCTTTTTCTTCTTAGATAAATAAATTTTAAAAGCAGAGATGATTTTTATTCAACCTTTCCCCCACCTTCCTTAATATATAGATGTGTACATAGTTTATATATAGATGCAAAATTTATTCCAAATAGTTGTCCATATCTTTTAAAATTTTCATATAAAACTCTCATTAATCTTCATCTATATAGTTTCAATTTTAATTCTTTTTTCCCTCAGAGTTACATAGAAGTGCAAATTTCTACTGTTATTCAATTCATTATATTCAATGAATGAAGCACTTTTTTTCCCCCCAGTGAATTTGTTGAGACTTGGCTGTTTCTCAAGACTGTGAAAATTGTGGACAAATCCATGTTATTGCTTTTCCCATTGTCCATAGTATTAGTTATTTTTAGTCATTAACTGTTAAACTTTTAGTCATCAGCAGTTTGTTCTCTCTCTGCCTCTCTGTCTCCACATAATTTTAAACCATGTTAAAGTGGGTTTCAGACACTGTGACACTTATATCCCTAAGTGTTGAGCAAGTTTAATTCCTGACAACCAAAATCTGGCCCAGTAAGTATTCCCAAGCTGGCTATTGCACCCTGTGTGCATGCTAAAAACACAAATAGTGAGGGCTTGCAGCTGGCGATTCTGAAGGAACCGGGCCCAACAATGCACACCTGCACCAGTGAGTGAGACTCGCGAGTATGCTCAGAAACAAGAGGATGGCTCAAGTCAGGCTCAAAGAAGTTGTAAGTAAGTGAAAAATAGCAGCAGCGGGTGCAAGGCAGCTGAGACAACAGTTCCCTGAAACTGAGGCAAAGCTTGAAAAGGAGGAAATCCTTTATACACGTCCTGCTGTCGTGAAAACTAAAGCTGAAAACTATGGCCAGCCAAGGTTCCAATTTTTTTTTTTTCAAAAACAATATAAAATTATTCTTTTAAGATTGTTTAACTTTTCTTGTAAACCTTCAGGCATAACTCATTTGAGAAATAGGAAGTATTCAATTAGTATGTGTTAAATGCTTAAATTATAGAAAGTTAACATTTTATCCTTTTCTTCCTTTACCTAAGATATTGTATTAGGAAGAAAGTTTTCAATATTCTCCAAATAAAATAAAGTATAAACATATTTAATTCCTTTTAAGTTTTTGGTGTATATATGTAATATCAAAGGCTAAGATAATTATGATTGTTTCTCACTGCCTCAAAAAAAAATATGTTATGTGGTGACAAAAAACTCTTGTCTGGACCTAACTCTAGATTGGCTCCTCTGAGTCTTCTTCCTGACTAGGTCCTAAGCTTGGATTCTATCCTTGGCCCACCTCTAGTTTTAGCAAGAATCCTGCTGTGTCAGTTTACTGACAATCCACCACCCTTAAATTACCTTCACCTTGACTGCATTTAACAAGAATCCTATTAGATCAATTCAGCAAAAACTTACCCTACCTCCTATTAATTTTCCATCCACTACCCTCTCACCCTTCCTTGCCTATAAAACCCTATGTTTTCTTATTGTATTTGGAGCTGAGCTCAGTCTCTCCCTTACTATAAAACCCCATTGTAGTAGTGTAACTGAATGCAGGTCTGCTGCCTGTCTCTGCAAAAGCCAATACTTGAGAGACAGGTAAAGGAAAATGGTTTTATTCAGATGCGAGCAACCTGGAAGATGGGGGACTCATGTCTCAAAGTCCATCTTCCCCCTTCTCGGTGGAGGCAGAGATTTTTATAAGGAGAGAGAGGGGAACAGAACAAAGAGATCAAAGAATTGGGTTCAGTTCATTCCAATAAAGCAAGTGATGGTCCAATGTTGATCATCCTGATTAGGTCATCCTGGCTTCACATTATCTTGGCTTCACATCACCCTGGCTCCATGGATGAAGGTCAGTAAACCTCCCAGAGGTGGGATGCTTGAAGGTCAGAGTCTATATCTTTTGAAACTAGTTCCTAGGATTCTTATACAAACACGCTGTTCATCTACAAGCTGCATATTAGAGTCAGCACTTGCAGAAACAACGTCAAAAGAATGGTGGGGTGGGCTACAGTTTCCCACCATTACAATTTTCCACTGTTACAGTGGTGCCCCCGAATATAGTTTGCCTTCCTGTTCTTCCATATAACAAGTGTCATGAACAATTTTTTCTCTAACAGTAGCCAAGAAAATGTGGAAACTGTGGTGTGTTCTGTCTCCATTTTGGAGACTGATACTCAACTGTAACTTTTTTTCATTTTTTAATTTTTTTCATTTAAAAAAAATTTATTATTGTCCAAGTACAGTTTTCTGCCTTTTCTCCCCACCTCCCCCCTTACTCCAGCCATCCCCACCTCCCTCTCTTGATCACACCCCACCTTGGTTTTGTCCATGTGTCCTCTACAGTTGTTCCTGAAAACCCTTACCCCTTTTCCCCCATTATCTCCTCCCATCTCCCCTCTGGTTTCTGTCAATTTGTTCTTAATTTCAATGTCTCTGGTTATATTTTGTTATATTTGTTTTGTTGATATAACATTTTGAATACCCAGAGGAATCTGGAAGTTAATATTTAACCTAAATTTTCCAAAATTGATTTGATTATCAAATCTTTTTGTGATGGAATAAATATATTTAACTTAATTATTTTCAGCATGGAGAGGAAAAATGGCATAGAGCTGTGCTGGTAGTTACAATCTGCAACCAGCAGGATCAAGGTAATCTGAGCATTTGTTTGTAATGCAGAGTCTTAGGCTCCACCTCACGCCTATAGAATCAGAAGCTTCATTTTAAGCAGATTCCTGGTGATTTATTTGTATGTACATTGAATTTAAGAAATACCCCTGTAGATAATCTAAAAGAATAGATATTACATTATTCATTTTATTGCAGTGCTCTGTTGTGTTAGTTAAATGAATCTATATTTCTCGATTAAATACTGATAGATTAAAGGGAACATTATTTCATACTGTTACGAGTGGCATGAAAAAAATCCCCTGGTATAGGGAACCCATCCATGTGATGATGTCTTCTGTGGCTCAGCTCTGATTCTGAAAACAGACAGATGTGTGTGGTGTGCAGGAGGCATCACGGATAGGTCTCCTGTGGGGATTCAGGCATGCATTGCTCCTAGGCTGCTTTGAAACTTGCTCTTGCTAAAAAACTCCCTCACCTGTGATGGAGACAGCAGAAGTTTACTGTGACTTGTGCTAGACTTCCCAATCATGAATGTAAACAGCTCAGCCTTCTCCCCTTTACATTTGTAAATAACCTTTCTCTTTGAAGTAATTGGCAACATTCTTTCCTTTGTTATCTCTAAAAAGTATCCACCCAAAGCAAACCTGTGCCTAGTTAATGAGGACCATCTTTGATGTAATGTACCTAAAGTGTCAATAAATCCTGTCCAGGGTAGGGGTCCAGGCCCTCTCTTTATCATTTAGAGATCAGCCACTATCCCCTTTCTCCACCAGATTCCTTTAGCCCGCGTGAATTTGTTCGTCATTTGTCTGGGAATATAGGACAATCATCCACAACAACATGTGGTCCCACGGGATGGGACTTCGTCACCCTGGGATTAAAAATTTTCCTACAGGTTGATAATCAAAATATATTTTTTTTCAAAAACTTAATTAACTTCAATTGAGCACAACTATGTAAATGTTTTGCATGACATTATTGTTTTGTTAGAAAAAACAAGATACAACAATATGTGCATATGTTCATATACTCAGTTTAAATACAGTTATATTTTACTTGTTCAAATTTGAAGTCTTTTGACTTCTTTAAATCGACACTGAGCTTTTACTTCTCATATTAGTCTTCTGACCACCTCCTGCTGTCCTCTTGCCCCATACTCCCAAAGCAAATGTGTCACAATTTTTGTCAAATCAACATTCAGGGTTTATGTTGCTCATTTATCCCAAATTCCTGAAAAAAACTGCTAAGTTGCACTCAGTAGTCTCATATCTCAGGGAATCTATCTGTTCTGTGTATTTTGTTACAGACATTCCTTCTGGAGACTTCTGTCTCCTTACTTTGATCTGAACTGCTTGTTATCTTGACCAGATGCACAGATGTTTTCCTACGATTGACTTCCACTGCCAGCCTGTGAATTCTACTTCACCTCTTTCTTTCTTTGCGTCTTTTGTTTTCAAGGTAACTTCTAGTTCTTTTCGCCTTCTTCGTTTCTTGAACTATTCTGCAACCTCCAATCGGATGGGTGAATCTGGTAGCTTCAGGCAGTGGAGGTACATTTTTTCAAAACTTGTATGTGTGAAATGCTGTTTTCTTCCTTCACACTGTATTGCTGGAGTTTATTCCATATCTTGGATAGATTACCTGCTTTTCTTCTTTAAAGCTTTCAGCCCTTTTTCCATGACTGTGCTCTGAAACATGGTAATCCGAGTTGGTGCGGGTCTCTTTCCATGCATTGCTCTAATGGGCACTGGGAGTCTGGAAGATTGTCTCCGTCTTGGGAATTCTGGAAGACTTTCTTGTACCATGTTTTCCATCACTTCTTTTGTTCATTTGCTCTGTTTGCTCTTTCTGAAAATACTAATTGAATGCTGAACCGCCCAGATTGATCTTCAATGTTAATCATTTTTTCAATTTCTTCTTTTCTTGACTATTTTTTCAGTGGTGTTATTAGGTTTATCTTATAAGTCTTCTATTCATTTTCTCTTTATTTGTGCTTTCATTATTTAGATTCCAAATATATATATACATACACACACATGCATGAGCACATACACATATATAGACATACATATATAGTTATTTTAACATAGCATCCCATATATGTTCATAGATATTATATTCTCTATTATTGCTTTGAATATAACTAAAATATTTTTATCTGCTATATTTTATATTATATGAAGTCATTATCTGTTCTTTTTTTTGTTTCAGTTTCCTACTAATTTTATTCTTTTTCTTTTGTTATTTTTTCAGTTTTTATGTTTTAATTTTACTTGCAAAGCAATTCTAAAAGGTAAGAACTATTTTAAACTACACTTAATATAGGAATAAAATACCTTAAAATAAATTGTCCCCCTTCACTTGACAGGAGAGTGATCTATTCAAGCCACAAACATGACTCTGCATTCAGTTCTCTTAACTCCTAAGCTACATTAACATTTTCCACATTGCTAATGTAGGGCTAGGTATTGTAGACAAACTGTCGCTGAAATGATAACTCTTGTTATCATTATGTACATAATGAGAGAAAAGTGCACATGGTCGATTGATTATGATTATACCCATAATGCACATTTACATGGCCATATCAACACTATGGCCCAAAGATATCTCATAGGTAGACAATTTAAATATCACAACATTTGGTTAAAAAGTTATGTTTTTAGTATACATCTATAACAAAAAATAACAATGACTGCTAAGGTCTCCTGTCTTTGTTTCTTTCCTGAGAGTTGAAATGTTCATGACAAGAAAAAAGTTATTTTGGTATAGTTTAGTGGTTGAAAATTCATGTACACAAATTTGACTTATTAGAAACTACCAAATACAAGCACGTATCATACCTAAGCAGCATAAGAATAAGCCTACATCCAGGAGCATTTTGACTCTTTAAAAAACTGAATTTAAAACCTGAAAGAACCATAATGTTTGTGCATGTTTCTCAAATAGTGTACAGGAAACAGAAGCTACATAGAAAGTTGATAATGTTATATTAATAAAAAGGCCCATGGATAGATACCTGTGCAGATTCTAGGTTAAACAAAAATTGGACTCTACAGAACTTTTGATGTGCTGATGTGCATAGCAACTTTCCAAATAACTATATTAAGGCTACTTTACATGATACAGAAGGTAATTCACCAATCACAGTGCCTGTATTTGATGGAGCACTAGAGGTTCAACTTTTATAGGTCATGTAATTCAGATTTTGAGAATACCAAGTACATTGATGGAAGCTGTTCTCTACTATCCAGTATTATTTCCTCTTAGAGGGGTGCACACTGTGTTAAAAACTCCAGAATTTTTGATATGGGGAATTTAGAAGTGGTCAGTGAAATGACAAATGAGATAGAAACAGGTAAAAATAAAGATATCTCTGTATAAGGCTGGGTACATAATTGTGGATCCCAATACAAAATGAAATTCAGAGCCCCTTATTGACAAAAACAGGAAAAAGAAACTTTAGTTGAAAAATAGCAAACTTTATAATGTGTTCGATTTTCTGTGCTTTTATTAGGAAAGGTGAACAACTGTGATGGATTTGAACGAGTCAGTTCTACCATGGCTACCTATGGCCACAGTCCTTGCTGTCCGTTTGCATACTCAGCTTTCTTCTGAGCACTTACCTTCCAGTTGTCCCTCAGATTTTACAGAACAAGCTGGCCTCAGGGGAAATTCACTCACTTAACAAGTTATTAGTAGGTACACACTCAGTGCCAGGCCCTGCTATGTGCCAGGTATATAGTGATGACTAGAAATGGCAGACATTGATCTTGTCAGCGCACGCTCTAGTGCATGGATACAGTGAATTGTTTGCCCTCACCTCTGGTGTCCATTTCTTCACCTCCTCTTCATAAACCGACCTCAGCACTTCTCATTCCCCGGGCTCTGCACGAGATACCTTCGAGTGCATGCCATTAGCAGTCTGTCACTTCCTGTCTTAGTATTGTCAACTCCAGATCTTTTCATGACAAATCCTTCATTTGAGTCTCTCCTTCTACTTCCCTGGTTTCTTTTTTTTTACCAGTCTTCATCTGTTTTAGCTGGACTCCGACTTCCATCCCAACTCTGTCGACTTTCAGAATGCTGGGCTCCTCAGCACATTCTGTGTCCCGACTCTGAGGGGCCTCTCCCTTTCCTGGTTATGCTCAGCTCTCCACACCCTCTTCAGTCCTGTGCCTGTTGGTCATTTGTTCCTGGGATGTGATTGCACTAATGTCTTTGCTTTTCAGTATGTAATGTGTTATATGTGTGGTTTTCTGCATGTAGCCAAAAAAGACAATAAAAGTCTTTATGGTTTTTCAGGGTTTCTTAGTAGGAAAACTTAAGTTTCAAGGAAGTCGTAGAGCTTCCTTTTCCTCTTGCATTTTTAGGTGAGATGTTGCTTTCCTTTCTGGGGAGGGTTTCATGTGGTGAATAAGGCAATCATAATCCACAGTGATGTTCCAAAGAGGCAGCTACTTATTTTCTATTAGAGTTTAAAGTAGTTCCTTCTTTTCTGTGGTTTCACTTTCTGTGGAAGTCAGGCAGGGCAAGGTCTGGCAGATGAGGCCTCAGAATTCTGAGTCAGACCCCTCGTGGATGGCCAGTACGTGCCGAATTACCCGCAGCTGGAGGTCCCGAGTGCTAGGAAGTCGTGAAGGGATTGGCCAGTTATCAAGACCCCATGTTTTGCCCTTTGATTTCTCTCATTCCATGCATCGATGCATTGAGATTTCCGTGGAGACACCAGAAGCTCGTGGCCGCAGTTGGTTCAGTTTGTGCCAGAGCCCCAGAGGGGTAGAAGCACAGGAGAAGCTCTCCCAATTTCTACTCTAATCTTGGTTTGTTTGGCACATAACTGGCTCTAGATGGGCAATTGGCTTTCTAAGTTTTGTCTTTTTTCCTCTGCTGCCATCCCTTACCCTGTAGCCCTCACCCAGTATTTTTCCCTGTCAGCTGTACCCTTCTGCTCCTGCTCCTATTGTGGGCTCTGGCCACAGGCTATTCCACCAGGATGGTGCACCTGTCCCATCTGGCTTTTACATGACACTGAGAAGGCAGTGTCCTCTCTCCCAGACTGCATGCTTCTCTCTGGGGCTCCCCCCTTGCTGAACTAGAAGGACCTTTCAAAGAAGTCCATGCTGTCTTGTTCATAATTCCTGGATGTTTGGACCCTCCAGAATGGTCTATATCCTTCCTCCAGGGCAAAGATTTTCTCTTCTGCATTCATCACCTGAGCAGGAAGTCAAGGCCAAGAAGCCAGGACCGTCCCACTTCCTTGCCCAAAGGAGAAGGAGGTGAAAGTCCAAGAACAGTCCCTAAAAGGAATGCTAAAGAATGAAGACAATCAAGTACAGAATAAGAGGCAGAAAGTCCAGAACAACCCCTACCCCAGTGGGGATCTATCATGGACATCTAGACCCTTGAAGATCAAGGGAATCCTCACCTTCCTCACATGCAGTCCCCGGCCTCTGGAACTGAATCCCAAGCACACACAAGACAGCTTGAGCGGGTACATCCAGATGTCTCTCCCATGTGTTCCTTCTCCAAAGGCCAGGCAGTCACAATCTCATACAGCCCTGGGGGAGATATCCTGCCTCCTCTGAAGCCTGAGTCAGAAGCAGCAGTGCTCTTGGACCCAACCCCACGTTGCTCTCTGCTGCCAGAGAGATCCATGAAGGAAGTGCTGAGTGAAGACCATCTGCCCAGCTTGCCTGGTTTACTAACTTTGTGCAAGGAAATTGATGCTGAAAAGCCATCCAGGAGAAATTTTCCACTGGCCTCTGCCAGCAGAAAGCCCTGCAGAAGAAAAATTTCCATGCTACTTTTGCTACTGCTGCTCCCACCTCCTAAGCTGCCTTGCCTTGCTGTTGACAAAACCTGGGCGCCTTGCAGACTACAAAAGACCTGGGAGGACAAAACAGAGGTCATGGCTGACTGCAGTGCCACTCAGCCTGTTCTTCCTCTCTCTCCTCATGGCTCAGCAATTGCAGACACCTTGCCCCTGGCCAGAGTGTCTACAGATTTGACCTCTCAGCTAACTTCTGATGATGATGACGACGGCATTAAAATAGATACTACTTTTCCTTGCTATGCTGCCACAATAATATCTTCTCCAGATGGCAATGTAAGATTCATGCCAGTTTACCAAATTCAATACATTGTGGAGCACAGGTGCCCTGCAGTCCCTCCACCAGCTCACCCACATTGAAGGATGGCTGCCTTGCCTCAGACCATCCCATTGACCCCCAAATCACATCTCAGCCCCCTTAGGGACCCCTGTTGGTCAAGAGAAGGGAATCTCTCTTCTCAGCGCCCCTGTTAGCACTGGACTACCCCTTATAGTGCTGGAGTTGCCACCAAGACACCCAGCACTTGGGACAGTAGCTAATAGTTTCCCACTACATCTCCAGGCCCACTTGTGACTATGGGACCTGCAGCTTCCATGGATGGTGGGAGCTATGGGGTCAGTATGTCTGGCCCAAGCCCCTCTCATTCACAGGCATCCACAGCATCAACTTTAGAGACAGACTGGAGAAGGCGCATAACACTGCTTCTATGTCTCATTTTGTCTGTATTACCAGGGATGGACCTGGCCCAGCATGGCTGCTGCAGGAGAAGGAGCATGCACCACCCCAGTTCTTGGATACAATGCCAATTCCACCTTAAATCCAGTCACCTGGAGCCCACCTTTCCACAACACAGGCTGTGTGGGGATGGGAGAGCATCATGCCATTCCCAACATGGGAGGCCCTAGTGTTTATACCTGCCATCTGTGCACCTGTGGCCCACCTGGACATGGAAAATCTCCTACATTTTTAATAGCCACCACCATGGAGAGTAAAGGTATGTTATGAAAAAAATAAATAAAAGCTTTTTTGTTTAGAAATATTTAATT